>CM060114.1:16612224-16904724 GCA_030522415.1 Channallabes apus
CAACCAATAAACAACATAAAAGTGCAAAAACAAATCTGCACATAAGTACTCCTTTCAGCATGGGCTATGATGTGAGAAAAAAAAAAAAGCAGCACCTTAAAATTTTTTTATTTTTTTTTAAAAAGCACACAAACAACAAATCGATAATAATCAAAATGACACGAAACACAATACAAGTACGAAACCCCGTCCAGTCCATGTTAAAAGCGTCCACAGAGGTGTTGTCGGGAGCCGCGGTGCCTGCGTGTGAGTGTGAATCGAAGCCCTGAGAGCGAGAAACACAACTTACCTGCTGTTGTTGCAGATGCAGCAGCTCGACTGTGCTTACTTCGCTGCTTGTGTCACCGCTTGATCTTCCATCTCTACTGCCAGCATCTAATTGGCTGCTTAGGGTGCTCATTCCATTTTGACTCATTGAACTGTTGCTTATTGTCTCACTGGCCGACTCCTGCATCATGACTTAATACCTAGAAGTGATTAAGAGGCACCGGTTAAGGCTCTTGTTACAATCCCCCTTAAAAAAAAAAAAAATTTCCATTATCAAGCCCCGGTCCCTCTCTGCAAATTAAAGCATTTAATGGGGGAGGGGGAGGGAGATGCAAAAAAAAAAAAAATTATGCATTCATTGTGTAAATGAAGCAATACAAAGAGATGCTCGGTCTCATTGCTTAAACTAGGGGTGTTGGGTCATTTTTTATTTAAATTATAATTTTTTATTTATTTGCTTCTGTTTTTTTTTTTTCCTTTTAAACGTTTTTTTTTTTTTTTTTTTTACACCTGCTGATCAGAATATTATCTCACAGAGCTAATCGTGACTATTCATGAATTAAAGGTTATAATTTAGAACGGATCGTAATTTTGAAAGAAATCATTTGACGTAAAATATCTCGACATATAAACGTGTGTGAATGTGTAATAAACCACGTGTTTTTTTTTCGATCTCGTTCGTGCACACACAGAGTCTCCTAAAATATCCCCTGTCGTCAGAGTTTTACGCTGCGTCTCGATTGAATGAAGTTGCTTAATGACGCACAGCTAATCATGCAAAATTAAAATTGGGTCTCGGAGACGACGAGAGGAGGGGGAGTGTAACAAATCACATGGTACCAACCCGTGACGAACGGTACAATGGTCTTCGTCCTTAACTGAAGCTAAATAAAATTTGCCTGTGAGGCTTCTTATAGAGACAAAAAAAGAGGTATATGACACAGATTAACTATTTCTTCTCTCGCTCTCTTTTTTTTATTTTATCAAACTTATGATATTTAATAATTTTTTGTGACATTTGAAATATTCAGTGCCGTCATCCCCAGAGCACAATTATTGTGGCCAGAGAGCTGAAATCGAACACTACAGACATCTTAAACTGCAATTTTAACGTCAACAAATAAATGAAAAATATTAAATTAATTTTATTAGATATAAAAAGCAGAGGGGAGCAGACACAAGAAAAAAAGGGGGAAAAAAAATCTATCATGAATATCACTAATGATTGTGCTAAAAACAGCATAAATTATGCATATTACCTCCTCTCTAGTAATAAATGTTTTATCATTTTCCCTGCATAAATGCTCCGTACTTTCAAAGGAGCAATGAGGACTCCTGCCCGGATCTGTGGAGATCCTCGCAATAAATAAAAGAATCGGCCTGACCCAACAAATGCAATTCAAGGTGTGTTCTGCATAGCTAATATACCCACAAGAGCCTTCTTAATTCACACACTCGGCGGCTCAAGCCTCATCACCTCTCCGTCATTCACACAGTCATTAAAACACCTTTTTTCTTCCCCATTACACATTTTGTTCCTCGCAGGAAATGATTTCTGCCTGTCTCATATTTCATCTGATTAAAGTATAAACAATATTAATTACATTAACAGAGACATGAATTCTAAAATGATAAACCGTGGAACGTTTAACGGTGATACATTCATTATTTTTTTTCCCCAGCAATATTTTCTTTCATATTTCCGACAACGTCACCGTCCTCCTTTGCATAGATTAAGCAAATCAATTTTGTCACCTGCTCTGCATGAATAAACAGGGCTGCTCTTTAAATAAGACGATACAGTAGCGAGAGCAAGCGGCGCTGAAAATTAACATCAATAATCAAATGCTCGATGCGACAAAGAAGACGTCGTCTCGCCCGTGACTGCTTTTCAGACGGATAAATGACATTTTATGGGCATGAGTTTTTTTTTTGCCCTTTCTCCTACTGAAAACCGGAGGTAGCGGAGCGAGAGTGCTCAAGCTGTCCAGGAGGAAGCCTGAAAACACTCGGCTTAAGTTACACGCAGAGGGGACAGCTGCGGACACCGTGCTCAACAAACAACCAACAAGACACGCTTAGCAGAAAACAATGCCAAAAAGCACACAAGCGCACACACACACACACACACACACACACACACACACACACACCTACAGAGAGTGAGATAGAGAGCGAGAGAAAGAAGGAGAAACATGACGATGAGGCGCTGATGAATCTCTCTTGAAGAAACGCAAAGCTGCCACTGAGATCAGGCGACTAATAAGTATTCAAATTAGGCATAAATTTTACATGCTCCATGTTTTAAATATTCAGAGAAAGAGTGCCTGATTGCCTTTACTCGAATTTTAAGAACAATCTCATGGAGTGTTTTTTAACAGCAATGAAAAGAAGCATAACCTAGAGCGTACAAAAATCAAAGAAAGAAAGAAAAAATAAACAAAAAATTCATTTACAAAAAGTACTAATTAATATTATGCAGCTTAGAAATTCAAATCAGATTTTTTTTTTTAAATAATATGATTTTGGGAAAAATATGATTTTACTAAGAAATATTGACATCGACGACTTGTTTAAATTTTTATCTAATATAAAACATGAAAAATCAGTACTTCAAGATCGCATCCTCATTAATGCTATGGATTACTGATCAGATCGTTAAGGACACACACACATCATTAACACCAGATTTACCCCCAGAATCCACATTATCGAAAAGTTGTACGTTAGTGTGTATCTGAAGGATAATAGACATGCAGATGTATGCAAAGTGTATTCAGGGAGATCAGATGGTGCTTTAACCTTAATGACAGCGGTGAGATAAATTAATTAGCCATCTAACAGCAGCATTCAAATCTGCCAATTACAATGTCAATTAGAAGCACAGGCGCGCCTGCATTCGTTTCCACACCACGGAACAGGGGAGGAGAGTCTGCACGCCGCTGAAGCGACCAAGTGTCACCACTCACTGCTCTGCTGTGCCGCCGGAGAGGAGAGAGATGGACAGTGACAGAAGAGAAAGCGAGAGAGAGAGAGAGAGAGAGAGAGAGAGAGATGTATTCATCACAGACACACTGGCCCTAAGGGCTGGCAGCCTGTCACTGTATCAGACTGTCCTTTCCTAAAAACCCACTGGGGCAGAAGGTTAGCCCCACCGGAACAATATTTACAGCTCCTGTTACTAGTGCTGAGCCTGTAAGTAAAGGTGCCAGGGTTGTGAGATTTCTGGGCGAACTGGGACCGTCCTAATGTACAATTATAATTTTTTTTAATAACCCGGATTTATAACTGATTCTCTAAGAAGTGCTAATTGGAAATGTGACATTCGCTGGCACTTTGCTGTAGTTCTAGGCTTAATCTAGATTTGTCAGACAAAACCGCATATTCAAAGACCATGGAGAAGCTCCGACCCTTTAACACTGGTACAAACCAATCACTCCAGCTCGGATATAAAGAGATATTATTTGCCTTGTGTCTTTTTATCTGTTTATTTTATTTATTTTTTTTATGCTGTAACACCTACCACACTCGCAATTCCTTTCTCTCTGTGCAAATGTTTGCTCTCGACTAATATGACGTGCAATTCTGTCTTTTCCACCAGGTGAAAAATCCCAGAATCCTGCCAACGCATTCAGGGCTACGGCACTGATTTTTTTGGGGGGAATCTAAGCAGATGAAACGTGTGGGAGGGAGAGAAAGCCTCTTACAGCCCAGATGTTTCGCTCTCTATCACACACACACACACACACACACACACACACCATTTCAGTAATGCAACTGTAAAGACACTACTCTGTCATTTTTAGGTGGGTTTTTTCAAGCCAACCTAAAACAAAGAAATAAAAATTAACAGAGTTTTTAACACTATGACCACAGACTCATTTCTCTGGCTACTTGTTTCCGTCCTTGGATAAACTGCCGTGAAAGAATGCGGAGACTCGCACAGGAAACAGAGCCTGATGCAGTCAGAAGCATCAGAAAGGCAGACTCTGTGATCCAAGAAGTGTATTCATTATCAGTGCATTGCTTAGGTGCTCGGGAATTCCAAAATTGCAGAAAAAAAGAAAGTAACAGCAGAAATTACATTTCACAGTCTGCTAGCTCGTCCTGCACTGATCCGGTAAAGATTTGCGTACCATTTAAAATAATCACAAATTCTGTGCTCCACTGAAATTAATTCATCATTGCCATATGTTACAATGCATGTGAAATAAAGAATTGCACCAACCTCTATGCTCAAATATTTAATAGTTAGGATTGCTTAATAAATCAAAAACACCAGCTTTGACCAGCGTTCCTAACATGTCAGCGTGCCCATCCAGGTTAAAAAGATAATAGTCATCTTTATTTGATTATGATTTCATCATGAGCTTATGGGATTTTGTGCATCTGATCAGACAACAAAAGTGAGGAAGAACAGCGTGCCTATAAAAACAGGCTCACCACACGAGAATAAATATAGACACCTTTCAACATTCAAGTCCTCTGAAAATTAACAATCTGTGCCAGACATACTTTCTTTTATTTTTTTACTTTAAAGAGCCACCATACAGAGAGTTAACAACTCCCTTATAAACCTGTGTAATAGTATGGCACTCCTCTCAGATGGGATTTCAAAGCGATTCACAAAAGATGAGATTGCTTTAGAAAGAGTGAAAGAAAGAAAATCATATTTACGGAAATCAGAAGCTTGAAAATGAAAGAAGTCGGGGAACAATTGGCTGGTTCTTTGAATTAACACTATGCAAAGCAACAGGATCAAATGTTATCTGTTGTACAAGATTTGTGGTGAAAGAAAAAGAAAATAAATGTAGTCAAATTTAAATTCATCATTTCGAGCTTTGTGCCACATAAGACATTTTACACAGGATGTTAATTCTATTCTATTTACGTTCAGACAAGAAAGACATTAAGTCAATTGCTGTGTGTGTATGTGTGTGTGTGTGTTCCTCTATGAAA
Source organism: Channallabes apus (assembly GCA_030522415.1). Classification (NCBI taxonomy): domain Eukaryota; kingdom Metazoa; phylum Chordata; class Actinopteri; order Siluriformes; family Clariidae; genus Channallabes; species Channallabes apus. The sequence continues at coordinate 16,617,451 of CM060114.1, forward strand.
TCCTTGTACTGTGAAAGACCAGTTCAGTGAATTCTTATACTGATAGAAGAGTAACGCTCATCAGTCATCAGTAACGCTAAAATGCAATTTACTATTAGTCTCTGAGTTTAATATAGAAGGTTGCATGTCATGAATTAAAGGCATATCCACAACATGTAAGGTAAAACATTTTGCATGTACAGAATAAAGACTGTCTCTAACGTCACTGGGCTCCATTCTTTAGTTCTTCCCATATAATTAAAATTTTACCCAGCAAGTACCTCCCTCTAGGAGAACAAGGCTCTGAAAGTAGGTGAACAGACAGTGACACTATCTAATCAAGCAGTCCCCCCGTTTTCATTTTGGGTAATTTCTTTAATTAACTCAACCCACCTAATCATCAGTAATTGACCTATAAAAGGGGGAGGCCCCATTGTCTGCTCCAATCATCTTTGGCAGGAGAACAGTTCGGAGGCAAGTGCTCTCTCTCTCTCTCTCTCTCTCTCTCTCTCTGTCACTTTCTCACTCGAGAGCTCTCTCTTCCTCTTGCTTGTTCCATTTCCTCACCTGCTTAAAGCTCTATTTATCCATCTTCCTGGACTATTTACCAGACTCAAATGCATATTTAATTTTATCAAAGCATTGTTCTAGCACAATTATCTTCTGTGACACCAGCTGTGTGTGTGTGTGTGTGTTTTTTTTTTGCATGAGGGTGAGGGAGAGATTAAAATTGGGGCTTTGACTTGCATGTGAGATGTGCGTACAAGTTCAACGGTGTTAATGGCAGAGAGATAGAGAGAGAGAAACTGGGAACAGCGAGAGGGAGCGACCCGGCCGCACTGCCACACAGCCGCATGGCCATAAAGACATAGCTCATAGTGACGTTTCCAGTTATTTGAGGCTGATTAGGGTCATTATGTCCCCGGCTCTGATTTATGTTGTCATTCCCTCTCTCCAGTCCTGCATCGATAGATCTTAATGAATTGGTAAATAAGGGTGAAGATTATACTTGACAACACCGCAACATTTCTCATTCATACCAGACAAGATTTATGTAACCAATTAGTGCTGTAACAGGCGGGATTGGTCAAGAGAAAAATAATCTTTCCAGAGGAAAATTACCCAAGTCTAACCCTTGACAAAACAGATAATGGGCCGTCTTTAGCAGAGGCTTACGCACTGGCGGCCCAACTAAACTGAAGTGCATTCATACACAGGAGCTCCTCTTTCTTTCTAGTCTTTAAATTGATTTTTTTTTTTTACACCACAGAACGACATTTTAATACACATTCCTAATCAGCCTTCATCCTCCATCACAATATCTAAACCCCAAAGGATGGAAATATTACATTATGAATGAATATTTAAACAAAAAAGACCTTTGATATACAAATGTAAATTTAAACACACACACACACACACACACATAGAAAATATTTTTCTATTCAGCATTAAATCTTTAGGATTTTTTTTTTTTTTAATAAATTAAATTTACCACATGCACACCTCCTTCTTCAATAATCAGTTGGTCATTAAAATATGAGATTAAAGTGCTGATCGTCAATAGATAGTGACGGGACAGGAGGAGCCGAAGGGCGGGAGGGGAACAGAGGTAGAAAATAAAAGCAGAGCGAGAGCTGCCGGTGCCGGCTCAGCCAGCTTCACGAGCGCATGCAAATGAGCTCGTGATGCTTAACTGCATCTTTTATGGGGATAATAACGGCATCATCATTATGGGACTCAAATTAAATTACATCACAATTAGCATAACAAAGTGATTGGTTAAACTTTCAAAACAAATACCCCGCTCAGCTAATGAACAGTGTTAATTGGCCTGGGTGCATTCTAAATAAAACATGTAGGTAAACATGTGTTTTATTTAAACAATGTTAAAATTCATTGGGTTTTTTTTTTTTCCGCAAATGGAGGTGAGTGAGAGAGAGAGAGAGAGAGAGAGAGAGAGAGAGAGAGGAGGAAGAAAAAGGATCAAAAACAGAATATTGCCAAGGGGATTTGTAAGCTGAAATATAAAATGTGTAGCTTTTAATTTCATTGCACTAAAGAACCTATTATATTTAGACTCTTGAGAACAATGTGAATTATCTCTCTTCAGAATGGAGTTCAGCCAATTCTCCATATGAACTAATCACACAGCTCATTATGCATCGGGGTATTAAATAATGAAGAAGAGCCCTTCTGCATTCCAGCACAAGCGCTATGAAATGTTAATAATATGCTCACAATAGCCCAATACCATGCCTTACTCGCCCTCATGAATATTTAAGTAAACAAATTATACACCTGCCTTTGATAGCGATAATTAGTATTTCACTCTTCATAATTTTAGTGACCCCTCCCCTCACACTGGGACAGGCTCTATAAAGTTCTGAATGACTGCAAAAACTCTTAACGCCTTCAAATAAATTTTTCTTTTGCTGTAGTAAAGCAGATATATATGCAACTCGTTTTTATTTTACTGCTATTAATTTATTACAGGAGCTTAAAGCCTGGCCTCCTCTTTTTAACATCATCATCAGCAGTAGACAATGAAGTACAATAAAAACATTAGCTTCACCTCTTGATTTTAATGACCACACACTGGCCTATTAGCACATTGTAATCTCAACAGCTAGACGTTTGGCAACACTTCACATAAAAGCACGTACTAGGCAAAGTTGAACTACACCACTGTGCTTCACACACACACACACACACACACACACACACACACACACACACACACACACACACACACTAACACGTATCCATTCATCATGTCGAAAGCTGTAACAGCAGTAATTAAAGTAACGCACAAGGAAGAACAAGAAAGAATAAAAGCGACCCTTGGATCACTAAAGCGAGAGGCGAGAGGGGACAGAGAGATGGATGGAGAGACGGATGTGTTACCTGCAGGTGAGTGCTGATGGGACTGCTGGCTGTTTGGCGTGTGCTGGCGGCTTGTGTCACGGGGAGTAGTGTGCTCTTATCTGTGTCATCACTCCAACTGTGTTTATACAGTGGGGCATCATAAACAAGCACCTCGCTCGGCCCCGTCCCTCACGCGCCGCTCATGCATACTTAAAGTCACCGGTGCCCGGGTTAGGAAAGAAAAAAAAAAAAAAAAAAAAAAGAAGAAGAAGAAAGAAAAAAAAAGACCCCACTCTCCTGACAATTATTCCATCATTTCCACTTGTCACTGGGCAATTACAGCGGACATGCAGGGCCCGGTAGGGCTTCAGAGAGCAGCGTGCCCGGCCAGGCAGAAGGAGGAACAAAAAAATGTAAAATAAAAAATAATTAATAATAATAATAATAAAAAATGAGCAATGTGAAAACGTATTGCTCCGGTCAGCTGCTTTTCTCCTTCATGACACACTGGCAATAATTACACAATCATATTTTCCCTCTTACAGTATGATCTAAAATCATAATTACTTCAAAACACTACTTTTAACTGGTTTAATGCTTGAGAAGTGTAAAAAAATTTCCTGGTCTAAAAATGACCTTTAAAAAAGTGTCTCAGTTTCTCTAAAGGCACGTGAGTCTGTGTGTGCGTGTGTGTGTATGTGTGTGTGTGTGTGTGTGTATGAGAGAGAGACGGTGCTGAGCGGTTTGAGCACTCTCTCAGAATCTGTGTGAGGAACTACGGCTTCGTTCGCACCTCCTCCGCTAGCGCCGTGCACCGAAAGAGCGGCAGCACACGCTCACTCGCTCCCACACACACGCGCACACACTCACACACACACACACACACACACACACACACGCTGTGCCTTGCTTGCTCCTGCTTTCCGACTTGTTTGGTTGCGGGATTTAACCAAACGCCTGGTGCTGCGGGAGGAGGATGCCGGGGCTTCCTGTGATGCTCCCGGGGAAAGGTATGTGTTCCTGCTTTTTATTCCAGCTTTTGAATGAGAGCAGTCTGTGAGACGGAGCGGCAGCTGGTAGAGTCTCCGCAGAGCTCTGGGTGAGGGAATGCTCCTCTCTAAACAGCAATTACTAACCTCTTGTCTTTAAATGGCAAGAAGCAACAGCTTTTAGGAAAAAGGATGCCACATGGCTAGAATATGCCTCAGAGCAACACACACACACACACACACACAAAACTAAATAAAAATCCAGCCACACTCCAGAGAGAGAGAAAGAGAGAAAAGTAACGTACCTTTTGAACAATGACCGTGATTGACGCTCCCCAAAGGTACAGTCATTTGGAGATATTCTTAGAAGCCTTGGAACATTAATATGCATCAAAATGAGGGGGGAAAAATGCCACTGGTGGGCAACAACATCAGAGAGAAAGAGAGGACGAAAAAAATTGAATGGGGGAGAGAGAGAATGAGAGCAAGAGAGCAGAGGGAGAAAGAACTAGCTGACGCTCACTGTCAAAGCCATCATCAAAGAACTATTTACAGCAGTATTTACATGACAGCCGAAGCTCCTTTGCCCGTTCACGTCCCGTCGCACTTTTTTTTTTTTTTTTACGTTTGAAATTACAACAGATCAGCCAGACCTCTGATTGTTTTGGCATGCCAGGACTAATCGTATACAAAAATCAGCAATATGATGGGCTGGGTGGGGGGTGTGTGCTTGAGGGCTGGAGGAATTGGGAGTTAGAGTTGCGGGGAAGGGGGGTGGATTGGGGGGCGGGGGGGGCTCGGAGAAAGGGGGTGTTTTTCTTTCTTTTTGTGCATGGTGTCGGGAGTGACCTGGGGTAGTCAAAAAGGCGCCCATCTTGCAAAGTTGTACGGCTCCTCACTTTTCTGCCCCCCCTCGCATTCACATAGCTAAATAAACTTGTACGATACATGAAATAAACTTCATCCACCAGCACAGTGTGCCTTAAAGCCAATATTATCAAATATGCCTCCCTCTTCCTTTATTAGGGCAAGCCTAAAAAAAGAAAGAAAGAAAAAGAAAAGAAAAAAAAAACTTGCTGAGGAAACGAGTGAGTGCAGGAGGAGGGGAGAAACACAACCCAGACAAGCTTTTCACAGCTTTTCCCTGCATCTGATAAAGCTTGGAATCCACTTCACAAAGGGAAATTTGTCTTTACAGATGTTAATCAAGCTTCAAGTCTTTTTTTTCTTTCTTTTTTCGAGCTACAGATTCATCCATTTACTAACCGTGATCAAAATTGAGCAGGGGTCTCCTGCCAGACAGCCATCACAGCGATGTATTGACATAAGCTCTGTACTGTAAACACTACACACTAGCAACGGCATCGTGCATCTTTGGCTAATGGTGTTTGTCAATCCTTTTGTCAATTCTGCCCCCTTTTGCTGGCTCCTCCAACCTCCCCCCTGCATGCCACAGATGTTTTTCTTAGTCACTCCAACAGACAGGAATCTACTTGCAGAGAAAAAAAAAGAAGAAGAAAAAAAAAAGCTCTGCTTTCCCTCAGGAGTGGTGTACAAAGCCTGGTTTGCACACAGCAGATGCAAAAGCAAGTCCATCTGCTAGTAGCTCCCTTCGCCACATGGACTTGGAGAGATTGAAGAGTGAGGCTTGTCTGGCTTGGTCTGTGCACACAATGCTGGATGAGGAGCAAGAGAGCCAGCTGTTTGTGAACGAAAGAAAAGTGTGTCTGAGCCTTAAAAAAAAAAAAACCTAATGAAAGTTATATTTCAGAACTTCCACTAGGGTAAGCATGAGAGAAGAGTGAAAATAGATCAATCCAAATATTAGCTTTACATCTAAACACATAAAAACAGACCAAAACCACTCCTGTTATAAATAATCACTTTTACTTATACAGTACACACTGGCAGGCTAACACTTTCATGTTGTGGAAGATCCACCCAAGGCAGGCATGACAGATTTATTTAGTTAAACATTTAGCCTTCAACGCACCACAAGACCACTTTGAACCCTCTGCTTTGAATGCTGTACTGGCATGATTTAACCGACTGCAAACACTTTATTATCTGCTAGCTCAACTGGATCATATTTTAACAGTATGATATCATGAGAACTGTGGATCATAGGCCAGGAACTCTAACACCTTTTACTGTCCTCCACCCTCTTTCGCTAAACAACACAGAAAGGTTGCTTCATTAAATAACAGCTATTCCTGGCTTTTAGCCTGGCAAATGACAGACGATGCTGTTTCCTCCCCTTGACTCCGGCTTCATTTTTAACACTCTGCCATAGCAGTGCCATGACTTCTTGCATATGTGCGATGCTAATTTTCTTCCCACTTCTGTCTTTTTGCATAGCTTTGGACCGCCAAGGTCAACGAGGACGAACAATCCCAGCAGCGGCACTTGAGCAGTGGCGGGAGAACGCGAGTGGCTGGTGGGTGGGGGGGAAGGAACCGCTGGCATGCATGCTGGTCACCGCTACGCCGCTCCGGCTCTCAGCTCTCTACATGCGATGGCATCATTTCCATAGCAACCCGAGCTAACGATTCATTTTCAATTAAAGCAGACACAAAACACACTGCCCTGAGCCAGTAGGCAGTGTCAAGAGCCCATCTCCATCCTCGCCCCCACATGAAGGGAGTGATCCAGCCTCTTCAAGGCAGAGACACCAGGCTATCTTACTTAACAACACACTTGTTTAGACTCAGACTCATTTTCATGTCAGAGCAAAAATCAATGGCCTGTTAATAATTGATAGAGATTTAATGCTATACGCTGGTTTTTATTGTGAAATGACGATGCACGAGCAAGTCTTGAACAAAGCTGGACTTGTGTGCAGTCACTGAGAACGTGATGTGGTTCAGGCCTGGCAGAATTGCCACAAGCAGCAAAGCTGTTCTTTCCAGCTACAGAGTTCAGCACTTGAGTTCATATCCACCTCCAGTCTCCCTCCCCACTGCGCAGCTGATGTCCGAGCTGACGCTATGCATGCTGCACTTGTAAACACTGGCCTAATAAACTCACCGGCATGGTTTCTATCTGCCTCCCAGCCACAGAGCTGACTTTATTTGCACTATTCAAAGGATTTCAATAGAGAGTGACATTTTGAATGAAGCAATTTCAAACACATTCACATCATCTGTCTGTCTCGGGCCTTTCTTTTTAAAAGAATTATTTTAATCACAATGTCTGTATTATGTTATCGATGCAATTGTTATATACAAACCACGGAAAATTAAAAACCAACATCCAAGATGTTAGTATGTTTGTCCAATTATGCTGATGAAAAAAATAAATAAATGCCATTATATACAAAGGATTAACGACAAACTAATAGGATAAAGCATTTCTTCAGACTAATGATAAGGGCCTGAAATGGACCATTAAGACACAGGGATGACATAACACGGAGCTAAACATTATAATACACTGTACTTAAGCACTAGAGTATCCATGGCAACTTGCCTTTGCGTTGCATGGCAGCTCCTTAATGAAATCCCTATTAAGTAGCCTATAATGATAGTGTCCAAATATATTTGCATACATATTTCAGGGAAGGGAGGGATATGTGGGGGCCTGGTGTAAAAAAAAAAAAAAGCTAAGTAGAAAGCTTAGCAAGCGCATCTATGCTTAATCTGTAACATTAATCTGGATGGTAACAAGCCTGCAGCACAGGAGCAGGCAGACACAATACACATCAAAATAAGCCCACTATCCGGATGGGTAAATAAGCCATGCGCCGTGGCTGCACCATTAAAACGCTAATTAAGGCCAGTGGCCGCGAGTGAGAGGAGGTCTCCTGCAGAGCTTGGGCCCGCTCCTCTCTGCTCACCTCCTAGGATCCACATGCAGGAGTTCACACATGTGACTTTCATTTGTGACTCTGGCTAGACGCCCAACAGGACATCCCCAAGTGAGTGTTTGCTTGACTCAATATCAACAGGCCAAGTAAGCAGCTCCAGGGAAGGGCCCTGATTCAGTTCCTATTGAAAATAAACCGGTGCACATTCGCACAGGCTGGAATATCAACATGGGCAAGCAGGAGCCACGTATTGAGCTCAGCGGTACTCTCTCTCTCTCCCCCTCTCTCTCCCTCTCTCTCTCTCTCTTTTTCTCTCCTGTTTAATGATACCTGCACCACTTCAGCGGCTGCAGGGAGAATTGAAGTATACATTACAGCAGAGAAATAAAAGAGACAGAAATGATAGAAGTCAGACAGTTCAAGCTGACCAGCCACTTCAAAAAGAAAGGCCCGACAACCACGACACACACTCCAGGTTAAATTGGCTCTTCGGCACCTTGCCTTAAAATGTGGCTTTCTTCAAAAGCACATTTGAATTAGACGAGTTGATGAAATCAAAGACTTGACTGTGTGGGTAAATTTATACAAGCAAGTACACCTCACAGCAGTTTACCTATTATGCAGCAGATTGGAGCAAGATGAAAGCATACTGCATGACAGCCTACTTCCCTTTTCACACACACAAGATATTATCATATTGTAAAGGCTGCAATTTGTATTAGATTCACATTGGGGGTAAAATGTTGGTGACAAGGCCTGAGATGCACACAGCTGCCAAACTTGTAATCAGATAAAAGGATATGCACTAAAGGCTTTATAACAACCACTCAACATATTCAGAACAATGAAATAAAACACACAAAAAAAAATCCTCAAAATACACTAATCCATTTTATTCAAATGCTTAAAAAACAGGACAAAGGCCTGTTGTGGAGGGGGGCAATAAGATAACATAAGTGACATAAATTACACACTCAGTTGGAACTGTGATTTATGTTATTTAAATGTAACTTTAACACAATGAGAAAAACAGAGACAGGGATAGAGCGAATGAGAGGAAGACAGAGACAGATGGATCTATTCAGGATACTCTCACGTTACATCAGGGTTCAGGACTACCATGAGCCTCTTCTATTCAGCAGTTTAACACTATTCAAACAGACAAAAATTAAACCAAAAAAAAAAAAAAAAAAGCAAATTAATCGAGGAAAATGGCATCCCACCAAAGAATAATAAACTCATTATAAGGAAATTTCTAATGTAACCATTCTCCATGCCGCTGCTAATTTAAACCTAATTGTTACTAGCCACTAATTCGTTGAGGGCGTGGATAGGAATTACATCTGGAGGTAATTCACTGCATGGAACTGAGCCCAGTGGGGGCTACAGCAAGAGAGAGAAAGAGAGAGAGACAGACAGAGAGACAGAGTAATGAAGAGAGAGAGAGAGAGAGAGAGAGAGAGGAGGGGGAGTGGGGAATCACGGTTTCGGACTCTAATACTGCTGAATGTTTGCATGGTGCTGTCATTTGACGGAGCTTAAAGCAGGCAGAGACATGTAGATGGGGACAAAAGACAGATAGGGACAAATCAAAAGCATCTTCTGAGCTAGAATCATGACTACAGTCTGTTATAAAGGACAAAAAGAATGACTTAGGAACTAAAGTGAAAGGTAAGAGATCAGAGCTTAGGCCTAGGTGTGATCTTGAAAGTTTTCCAAAAACAAATGATGTTGGCGATGAAGCGGGGCGAAACTGGTCAGTGTTTTTGTCTGTATTATTTTACTGCATATCAACTTTCAAATAAAATGTAAATCTACAGATGTAGAAAACTAACGCGCTGGTTGCCTTGACGGTACGTGTGGCAAGCACACACACACACACACCGGTCACACACCACTCTGCTGGTCTTAGTGGGAGTGGAAAGTGAAGTTTGGGCTCCAATTATTGTGAGTAAAAAGTGGCTCAAAGAAGACATTTACATTCGATACAGAGCTGGGCAGCCCCCTCCTATCCATCTTCAGCTTCTCTAGAGGTGAACAGAAAATGTGTTTTCCAAATGAAAATAAACGCAGGTTGGCTGGTTTGAGGCAGTTAAACTCAGGAATATGAGATCAAATAAAGGCTCCTGTGGAGTCTGAAAAGAGAAATGAAATCGCTTCTGAGGGGAGATGTACCAAGTAATAAAATCACTCCTTTATATCTTTCTAAACGGCACATGTTCCTCAGGAGTGGTTAAGCTTTTGCACTGCGGTCAAAGACAGTATGCAAGTGGCAATTTTTACTTCCCAAAGATTTCCCCTACTGATATCCTTCTTCAGTCTTGTGCTCTGCAATTTGGCCAAAACGGCTAACTCTTTCACATTCGAGTTTGCGGCAAAACTTTTAGTGAGAATTGCTTTAATGACGTTCCCGGTCTGACAGCTTGTGTAAAAGTCCATATTCTATCAGGTAAAAATGACCGTAATAACATTGCCATCGGTTCAAAGGCCTCAAGCTCAGGCTGTAGCCATTATAAAACACACGTAGTTGATTGAAGACTGATGACATGCTGCACAAACAAAAAAAAAATTCTGTATGGTTCTACAGTGCATGGATCTCTCTCTCTCTCTCTCTCCCTCTATCTCTCTTGCACATACACACACATTTTGGCCCATTCATTCGACCATCCATAAACTGATTGACAGCAGAATTGCTATGCATTATCAAAAACATGTAATTGATTTGTCTTTTTAAAATGTAACCACAATAAAATTCAGACCACATTTAGCCTCCATCCTCAGATATATCCAGGGCATTAGCAAACAAAGGAATACATTATAAATTATAATACAGCAGTTATTATAGTTCCAATAAAAAGGGTTTAGAAAGTGAAATGAACCACTTATCAGTTTGCTGCCTCTCTACCTTAAAAGCAGTCCATGTTCTATAATTTAAGCACAGAAACAGTCTGACACTAAAAACAGGAGTGAATGGACAAATATTCACCAACACAAATGGCTTCCATTAATTCAGAGACCACCAGAAATGGTAAGTGTTCATGTTTAAAAAAAAAAAAAAAAAGAAAGAAAGAAAAGGGGAAAAAAAGGATTTAAAACTTTAGTGTTCACTCGGGGGGAAAAAAACCCCAACAAACATAAACCAACAAATTAAAAGGGTTTGCCATTGAACAGAATTTACAAGCATCCATTCATGATCAAATTAATTAACTGGTATTTACAACTCCACCATGCACAATAAAAACTTTTTACATTTTTAGATACGAGTGTTCGAGTCAAACTAGGGCTAGTAATTGAGCAGACTAAGAGAACACAAATATAAGCTTAAAAACTCCCTGTATTTCTATACTAATTAATTTATCCCAGCATTTCACTAGTGCTTGGATACGTAGAAAGATTTCTGACTACCAGCCGAAGTCCAGTAATGTGCAAGTGGTGTCGGTGAATGACCATGTGTACTGTTCACAGGAACGGCTAGGATCTGAGTCTCATCACCGTACTGTGCATCACCGTCTTCTGTAAATGTCCATCGGTTGTACGCCTTCATTCATGAGAAAGTCCTTCAGATGACAATGATTTGTACAGTAGTTACTGTAATAGTCTAATTCTGAAACTGTATACCAAAGCACACACTTTGCAGGACGTTTGAGCTCCACATTCACCCACTCACACACCACAAGCATGTCTATTAAAGATCAGGAAAAAATATTCACTTTTTAATTAACCCAACCTTTAAGAAAACTGTAAAAGTTTTTCATTTTCACATCCAAACACAACCCTACTGCATAGCACCACTTCATTTTCCTTTTTACCTCCAGAAACCAACAACTTATTTATTTAGTATCTTACTTAGGGTTCAGCACAGCAAGTTTTTTTTTTTTGGTTATTTTTTTTGCAGCCTGCATAGAAAGGGTGATGGAAAAAGAGAAGGTTAAAAAAAAGTGCCCAACAGCTGCTGGGCCATCTAAAAGCACATACACCATCCACCTCCCCAAACAAACAGAAGACTCGACTTCAAATACATAGCTGGACTATTAGGTAATCCCTCTTTTGTTTGGATTCACTGAGCCTTGATGGCCAGCCTCCATCTTCCCCACCGCTCCTGAAGGACTGAAGCCTTAAACTAACAGCATTACTCTGAATGCCAGCATACAAACAGACACACAGTAAATATCCATCAGGACTGCAGAAATACGCAGGTCAGAATTGACGTCAACACCGTTTCTGCTACTTGTAGTGAGCAATTACTAAAGGAAAACATTACAGAAAGTGCAGCAGACTGTACAGGCTGGTTCTTTTGTTTGGCCCAGAAAAAAAAATCTGGGCTTCCCTTTAGGACATTCAATACTCTTCAATAGTTTCAAATAAATGATTTTGGGGTATGTATAGAAGGATTGATGAAGACACCAGGATGTACCTCACCTGATTGTTACCACAGCAATTTTTTCAATATTCCTAAAGTCATTAACGTACAGTATTACTTACGCAACTGTCTAAATGTTGATAATTTCACTACATTTACTATAAAAAAGTCAAAACTGAATATTCTTCTGATATTCATTTGTAGGACATCATATCCTTCACATTTTCTTGCTGTCATAAAAATAAAAGGAAAATGTTTCATTAGCGGATGATCTTTTTTTTACAAGTCCACGGTAGTTCCGATTCAAGACAGATTCTTACACATGCACAAATTATAAATGCAAGGATTGTACTATAGGGAGCTGAACTTTTCACACCTTTCAAAGCCACAAAATTGGCTGCTATTGGGCTTTCTGCAGCTGCTGCTTTGCACTAATGCAAGGCGGTGTCATATGAAAAATATTCTTCTCCCCAAACCACAGAGCTGGTCATTAATGAAATACAGGCTGCACAGTAAGGTCATGCAAAGTCTAAGTTCCAGCAGTGGCGTTTGCTAAAGACAAATCTGCTCCGAAAAAGAAACCATGCAACATGAACACAAATCAGATTCCAGTCCCAAGGACAGAGAAAAATAAATAAATAGAGCAGGCAAGCGATGGCCTCTCACATTTTCCCCGGCACTTTGCAAACAACCGTCAACTGCTACTCAGAAACAGTGCGGGTTCACAATGAGAGCAGACTAAACAATCAGATCCCAGCCAAGGCAAACGCTCTGCAACTCTGCACACAGTCACATTACAGGATGTCTCAGTCTAATTGCCAACTATCAAATCTCACAATGGAATCTGTCCATTTGGCCATGGTCTCAACTGTACACCAGATAAAACGTGGTTTAAAAAAAAAAGTGAAAACTGAGTTTGTAGTGACCATGTTTCTACTTTCTACTTCAATTTGTATTTATTTTTATTCTATGTAGCACTAACCTGATAAAGTCTTGAAAAAAAATAATTTGAAATTAATGTTAAAAAATGAAAGCACAGCTGAGACATAAAGCCTTGGCAATATGATCATATAATATTGAAATTGTGATCATTTTTCACAATACATTTTCCCTGAAAGGTCATGGGTACTGCAATATCTTTATATCTTCCTGAAAGAAATGTAAAAATAATAATTGGAGACTGACTGAAAGTAGCCTAATGCTAAAGTTTAAGATTATTTTTTCATCTTCTATACCACTTAATCCTGTATTCAGGGTCGCGGGGACCTGGAGTCTATCCCAGGACACTTAGGGCACAAGGCAGGGTACACCCTGGACAGGGTGCCAATCCTTCGCAGGGGGCACACACATACTCACACACTCATTGACACACTACAGGCAATTTGGGAACACCAATTAGCCTAACCTACATATCTTTGCACGGGGAGAACATGCAAACTCCATGCACACAGAGACAGGAATCGAACCTGGACCCTGGAGGTGCAAGGCGACAGTGCTAACCACTACACCACCTAAGAATATTTTGCAAGGTAAAAAATAAATAAAGTTTTTCGCCAGCATTAAATGATTACCATTTATTATTAAAATAAAATTAATAAACTGGTGTTATTGCTTTACGTTCATATGCATGCACACACACAAATAACATTTAAACATGTATACACATAACATTTATTTTTTTGCTGACAAAAAAACCTCTTTGCAGCCATACAGTATATTGATACAAATCATTTATTATAAAATTGCCTTCGAGTATCATGATTCGATCATACTGCCCACTTCTAGTAAGATGTGCTGGTGTGAGAAAGCTTAAGTGCTTGGGAAAGCCCAGGAAATAGTGCAGACAACATGTGGAAAGAACAGATGATACTGTGATGGGAGTGGGAGAGGCCCTAACACAGAGATGATGCCAGGCTAATCGCAATGTCACTCCTTGTGGCAAGTCTGAATCTTCAGGTCCCTGATCCAAAACTTCAAACAACCACAATACCAGCACATTTATAAAACAGAACAGAACTGCTGGGAATTTAAGAGAAAGAAAACACATGCACATGCTCACACATACTCTCACACATACTCACACACGCACACATACACACACACACACCCAGACTCACCAACACACAGGCACACAAAGGTAGCTGGCCTCAACAGCAGATGGTAAAATTAACATTTCAACAGTTCTTCCCTTTCATGTGGGTCTCGGCAGAACTGCTTTTTATTCTGAAAAAAAAAAAAAAAAGTAAGGGCTAGGGTTTGGAAAGATGCAGGCCTAGAGAAAGCATCTGGAAAATGGGAAGAAGAATATTGGCTTATTGCTCCTGATGGTCCTCCTCCATGAAAAATTAAATAGGTCTGTTTTGCAGGTTTGCCTCTCTGGAGTGCTCTAAGCTGTGTTATGGAAACATCATCTCAGTAATTTATATGTGCAGGAACACCTGGTGATGAAAGAAAACAAACTTTTTTTGGTGGCTTTAAATCTAGCCCGTTGACTTTTTCACCCTCCTTTAATCTCCTCGATTTCCTCTTGTTAACTTCTACACAATAGTTACCCGACCCTTTACAAACCCCAGCCTACGTATGAGTGAGATCAGTAGAACAGATTAACCATTATCTTGAGTTTAATGTTGAATAAAAAAATAAATAAAAAAATTCCATGCAGATAGGAGTGATTTTAAAGGAGAAACATACAACGAGTGAGGCACTGCCTAGTGCATTTCTAATAAATATATGAAGAATAAAAATCATAAAAATACCAAGCTGCCTGGCTCATCTGGGCTTGGTGAATGGAACGTCTGCGTAGAGGCCATTAATTTGGACACAGTTATGGCTAAATTACACATGTTCCACCTCTGTGACATTTTAAATGCAATTAAAAGCTGGTTATGAAAGAGTGCGGACTTCCTTGTGATGAAGGAAATCGCTTTCGTGATTAACATGTAAACGAGCTCACGCTGGCAGAGTAGATTGGGGTTTGAAAACCTCAATTACTTTTGTGTGATTATCTATTTACCAGTACACAGCATTCCATTTTTCATCCCTTCTCAGCCTCCCAAATGTAACGCCGCTCATTTACACTCCCGCCTTTATTTATGATTAGCGCCGTATTGAAATGTAACTGCAGCGATTTTTCATATTGCTGTTTTGTTTCAAATACACGGGGAGACAAATGCTCTGGCTATAAAGGAGTTAACAGGTAATTGGACTTGTTAGAGTTCATACACTGCTCATTACAACAGCAGTGCTACTCTTTGGCGACGATGATGCTAGAAATGGTTAGTTATTAATAAAATGGTTGCGACTGCAATTTCTTAATTGAACCTGCCAAATGCATTATGCGTTGTGTGAATTGAAACCAGGCGAGTAGGAGCCCTTCTGAGTGTACGAGCGCTTGCCACAGGTCTAGCCTCGGTCTCACTGCTGGAGCGGACGACTCGGGCTGGAATGAACTGCCACCTTAGAAACACTTTCCACCCTATTATACTCCGGCGTGCTGATGCAATTATCATCCGAACGCCTGGCAGCATCAGTGAAATCTGATTTAATTAATTTAACCGGGCGAATAACCACAGAATTCAGGATGTATTAAATGTACTCAGAAAATTTAAATCCTAAAACAGACTGGGACGTGGGATGTGTAGTATACGATTACAAGGGTGGACAGATTGCGTAAGCTCAAATTTTGTTCAACGTTATGGTGGAAATCTTCGATATGTACAGCAAATAGACCCCATTATAAATTTTTATTGTGTCTTGTGAGCATTCTGAAATTCTTGTCTTTAACCGTGACTCATCATATTTTTACAAGTTTGTTAAAATAAATTTCACGCCAAATTAGAATTATACCTGTACCATAAATCTATATTAATGCATTAACTTAAATAAAATATCCTCAGTCAATGTACATTTACTCATTTAAAATATTAGCAATTTTATAACTAAAAAGTATTTTCTCAAAACCTCAAAAATCATTATAACAAATACAGTAGTGCCAGAAAACATTTTTGCACTGCTATTGTGCTATTTCCTTTAGCAAATGTAACTGGCTAGAAAAGGTTCAAGCCCTCTCTGGCACAGGATCGTGCTTCCGTGCTGGGGGCATCTAGACGAGCTTGCCCTGGGACACTGGTTGCGGAGCTTCTGGCTCTCTTGAAGTGCATTCAGCTTACATAAAGCGTACACTGTTGCTGCAGCCGAGGAGACCGGGTGAGGAAAGAAGGAAACAGTGCCATCATGTGATGTTACTGAGCATTCTTTAAGTGCTACGAGCATATTTCCTCAGTTAAACATCTCCATGAAGCAGAGTGCAATATTTACCTTCTATTACCCAGACAAAAATCATACCATATGTTTTTAGTGCTGACTTGGGTTTGTGGCTAAACTGTACCACTGGGAATTAGGCAGGCTTGTAATGAAGTGTGTCTGTCTGTACGTGTGTGTGTGTGTGTGTGTGTGTGTGTGCGCCTGTGCGTGTGTGTGGTTTGGTAGAGGATTTGGATCCCACATCAAACAGAACTCTATGTAAAATGCTTATGAAGATGATGATTAACCCCTTAACGTTATACATCTAACAGCATATTAGTCAATAAAAAAAAAAAGTCTAATTTTTGTGCTTTTTTTTTTGCATTCGTTTTCGTACAGAACATTTTATGGTCGCGTGTGTCTACTAGAGATTGTGGAAAAATCGATTCAGTTATGTACCGTGATTCTTTCATGTGGCAAGTCATGTCTTGGCACACTGATTTCAAAATCAATTTTGCTGAATGAATTTTTTATTTATATATGTTTGCATTTGACATGGTACTGTAAGATCCTATGCTGTTCCTCTATAATCCTGCATGTGCTGAGCTCTAAACTAGTCACAGAGCAAATCATTTGCTAAGTTTGTTTAGAAACGTAACACAACCTTAATATCAAATCGGGATATTTTATAAAATCTTGATAGCAATACAAATTGAATCGGCACATCGTGGTATCGTGATAATATCGTATCGGGTAGTCCCTGGTGATTCCCATTCATAGTGTCTTTATTTCTAAGCTGAAATCATCTAGAATCAGATTACTTTTTAATCTCGTGACCTACAGTTATTTAGTTATTATGTTAATCATCTTTCTTGCATATTATTCAGTAACTATAAATTATTCAGTAACTACACCAAATGTTAGATACAAGAGTGAGAAAAATAGGGTTAATCAAAGACACAGATGTGTGAAAACATGAGATTTGAGGAATGACCATTGTGCCTACACGAGGAATTAAAATTCAATAAATACATACTAGCTAATTATCAATAAATGAAGAAGTGTGCTGCTGAGCTATACAGCGAGATTTACTTTACATTTTGAGTCGCAGCCCCTCCCAGTTCTAAATCTATTGATCTGTGAAATACCCTACTCGAGGGAGGCGATTCACTTAATATTATACATCTAATCAGGAGATGAAAAATGATTATGCCATTTGGTAATTAAGCATCTTACAAACCATTTAACTGACTGCATGTCAAAAACCAGGCCACCTGAGGTCAGAGTGATTGTTTATCATTTTAGCATGGAGAGACAAGGAAGTGGGAGACTGCGAGAGAAAAAGAAAGAGACGTGACAAAAGTAAAAACATGTTGATCGTTGTTAGTGGCTACAGCACTAATCGTCTCTGCTGTCAAGGCGAAGAATGGAAAACTATTTGAAAAGAAAGAAACGAATCTTCATGGAAAAATGGGTAAATTATATATATTTAGAAAGCTCATTAGTCTGCATATGCATGGTTTCATAAAGAAAGGGTTCAGCCACTGTGAAACAGTGTTACATCTCTGGTTTGCAGTGTGTGTGTGTGTGTGTGTGTGTACAGTATGTGTGTGTGTGGTATGAGTCATTAGCAGGGGCTCTGTGTATTACAGTCTCTGATCCACAACCAGGTGCATGAAACACGCACTAAAAGCCAATTTGCTGTCAACATTTTCATTTTAATCTCTACTTAAAGCTAATAATTACCCAGTGTGAGTAGCTTCAGTTTGTTGTTCTGCAGTCAGGCAACTTCCCAGCTGTGAGAGGTTAATGCCAGTGTGTGTGTGTGTGTGTGTGTGTGTGTGTATAATATGTGCGTTCTAAATCACTGTGAATATATACACTTACTGTTCACTTTAATAGGAACACCAGCACACCTACACCGTTATCTCATCAGGTGGCCGGAGCACAAAGCAAAAAAATAAAATAAAATAAAAACATGCAGAAAGAAGAAAAAGGCCGACTTTACTATGACTTTAACCATAGCATGGTTGTTCATGCTAGACGTATCTCCTATGATTATCACACACAACAGTTTCTAAAGGTACGGTGTGAAAAACAAACAAACAAACATATTGAAAGTGGAGTGTAACATTATTATAGTGTAGGAGAACGACCGGACTGGTTTGAGCTGCCATGAAAGACTATAATAACACAAACAACCATTCTTTATGACTGTAGCGAGAAGAAAAGCACCTGAAAACTCATAACACATCAGACCTTTAGGTGGATGGCACACAAAAGAAAAAAAAATACCACATCATGTTCCACTCCTGACAGCCAAGAACAACAACCCGATGATATCATGAGCACAGACTCACCTAAACTAGACAGTTGAGGATTTGGAAAAAGAGCAGGTCATTTTTTCCCCTCATCTTAAGCTGTCCAGTTTCAGTGATCCTGTGCTCATGTGGAACACAATGTCATCTTCTGTTGTTGTAGCTCATCCAGCTCAAGGTTTGATGTTTTGTGCATGCTGAGATGTTTTTTAGCTTACCATGCCTGTAGAGTGATTATATGAGTTACAATATCCTTCCTAGCAGCTCGAACAAATCTGCCCATTTTCCTCTGACCGCTCATCAGCAGGAAACTTGCATTCTGGGTAACCGCTAGAGACTGTTGTGTGCAAAGATCCCAGAAAGTCTCTGAAGGTTTAAACAGCACATCTGGCACCAACAGCCATGCCATGGTACCAGCCAGAGAGATCATACATATATTTCCTTCATTCTGATGTTTGATGTGAACGTTAAATGTAGTATCTTGTGGTTTTATGTATCGTGCTGCTGCGCTGTGATTGACTGGATGCACAACTGCGTACATGAGCAGGTGTACACGTGATACAGTGAGTGTAGCTACTGAAGTTCTCTACAAAATAGGTTGTTGAGCATGAGGTGTAAATGCATGCATTTTTCATGCATTCGCTGCATTAATACTTCTTTTTAAATAATTATTCTGAATGTAATGAAGGTAATATTACAAGTCCCGTACCTCAAGTGAAAACCGCTAACTTTCTACGGTTACTACATAATCATGTACAAGCATGTGCACGCTTAAATACACACGGATACAGTCGTGACCTTATTCCTGTATTTCTCACAACAATGTTATTCTTACACTCTTTGCAGTCAAAGGGAACAGTGAGCCAGTCAAGTGCTTACAGAATGACAGCTAGTAAACATTGTCATGGGGAAGTGGTCTGGATTAAAGCCTGGTAAAGGCATTGAGCAGGGTAGAAAGAGGATAAAAATCCAAACAATGGCAAAATGGAGGCCAGAATCACTCAGTCCAATGTCAACCATGATGAATATATGAGAGATTATAGGCACCGTTCCATCATTTACATAATGTAAAAACTCTCTTTCTTCCCCCACCTCCTCAACTATTCACTAAATAAATGAGAAAACTATCAAAGCACTGAAATGTTTGACAAAAGGAGGAGAGAGTGAATTCAGAATGACCTAGCGCTCTCCACAAAGCAGGAACATTCAAGGCCAGCAGACTGAGGAGGAGCTGGTAGAATATTTATTATTGAGGACAATAGTAATGTATTACTGTGTCACCTATACCAGTATTCAGTCCAAAGGAAATCACGTCCAAAATTTGAATAAGGTCGTTCCCTCCGGCAGTGAAAACACTACAAGGTTTAACACTCAAAATTGAATGTAAATCTTTGGAAAAGAAGTGGATTGAAAGGCTTCAAAATGAACAGCGCATTCAGTTAAAATAGACAGGTTCAATTTCCGAAATCTAAAATCTCTGCTTTGATTCAACACACACACACACACAGCCACGGTGTAATTGGAACGAGAATGTGAAATTTATGCTTTATGATCAGTGTGGACGTTCCTGTCTATCAAAGAGTTCCATCAATCCTTACATCTTCTTTGTAAATAACCAGCAATTAGTAAAGAACAAACGTGCAGAAGGTCACGAAGATACTTTGTGTATGCAAACTTTTCACTGGAAAGTAAAAAAACAAAACAGAAAAAGACCTTGAAGCACATTTGACGTGTAGTGTCATTCAAATGACCAGACTTACAGCAGCAGAAAGGTATGATTGTGCTCGGAGGCAGCGCAGTATACTTCAACTAAATTTATGATTGGCATTCCTTGAAAATGGTTTTAAATCAAACCGTTTGCTTTCTCCCAGACTCCTCAAAAAACATTGGACTTTTGAAATTCCTGAACCATAAAAAATAGCTGCGTCCCTCCCTAACTTTAACACCTCTAGAAAACACCTCACTCACGGTTTGCTTCATTCTTCAGTTCTCTATGAGCCAATCTCAGATGTGTGTGTGTGTGTGTATATGTGTGTGTTTCAGATCATTCCAGGCTCTTTCATTGAACTCACATAAGGCAACCTATTTTATTTACTTTATCTTCAATAAAATGGTTCAGTGAACATTAGCAACTTTGAGACATGGGTTTCAATCAGTCCTGTGGCAGCGGCGTCAGTCTGCATTAAAGCCTCTATGTGTGTGTGTGTGTGTGTGTGTGTGTGTGTGTGTGTGTATGTGTAGAGAACTGTGCCTCAGACAGACGGATATAAGGAGTGGGGGAGCTGTGAATGAAAGGGAGAGAGTGGATTAAGCAATGGAGATGGCTTTGGAAAGGAGTCAAGTGAGAAAGGCTAGAGACTGAGACAGGAGCGAAAAGAGAGAGAGAGAGAGAGAGAGAGAGAGAGAGAAAGAGAGAGGGGAAAGTTTTCCCCTCAACAGTGTGGAACAGCTCATGTACAACAAAACACAGGTGAGTGGCCTGACACTGAGTGACGGTGCAGAGAAGCAACAACTCCGGAGCTTTACATGACATGAATTGTAAGCTCTAAAAACTTTGGAGTTTCTCTGAAGATATAACATAAAAGTGAGAGGAAGAGTGTTTTAAGGGACAGGTTTTCACAGGTGAGGAGGGCCAGAGGACACCACGTCTTTCTGTGCTGCTGAAATGGCATGTTTATGCAGACTGGATTCCTCTCACATGACTCCCCTCTGGCTGCTCCAGTCAACATCACTCCACGAGCCTCAGAGTCAGCGAGTGTGACCACACAATTGGCCCGGAGGCACCACTTTCATGTAGGGAGGGGGGGACTGAAGTCTCTCTCGCACACACACACACACACACTCATACACACAAATACACACAAATACACACAGAGTAATCAGAAACCTTATTCCATCTGCTTCTTGATTTTGGACAAAAGTGCACGCATGTCCACATGTCACCTTTCTGTACGGACTGGCCTGAATCGTGCAGAAAAACGTCTCGCAGATAGACACTTTCACACCACTCCATCAAGCCAGGTAGGCATGACGTGGTTACATTGTGTAAGCTTGTGGTTTGTGGTCAGGAAGCCAAATTCTGTGCTGCAGCACTAGTGTTTACGCTGTATCGTGTTTCAAGCCACGATCAAATCACAAAGAACAAAGCAGTTTTTTTTTTTTTTTTTTGCTTCTGAATGAATGTGACTAGAAGCATTCAAACAGAAACAACATTTCAATCAAAGCAATGTGACAAAGTCTACTTTCATACATTAAAGTGAATATTTCAATAAATATTTGTTATTAATATTGAATAAATATTTACACAAAACAAGCTAAATTACTAATGTGAAGAAATGGAGCATGTTGTGATCTTGAAATGTGAGGACAGAATAAATGAGACATCGGATTAATTTAATCTAATTTACATTTATATGAACCTTCTTTGTGACCAATTATTCATATAATCTCTCACAAGTCCACAGGAGGCCCAAATCCTTCAAAGCCCATGAAAATAAGTTTCCACAAAACCGACTGCTGCTAACAGCACGTTTGTTTTGTGAAATGGTTATGCTGTTATATTTATTGTATTATGGGTGCAAAATAATTTAGGTTTATTTTGGTGTTCTTAACATAGTTGATCAGAATGTATAATCTGCTAATTGCTAAGTTGATTAATGAATAAAAGGCTTGAAATGAACTTTGAAGCTCATCAGCCGCTGCAGCTGGATGCTTTCCAAATGGAATAACCAATCAGTATTATTACTAACCAAAACACTGCCGGTCCCGATGCCACAAAATTACAGCTGTGGATAAACTGCAACTGAATCAAGTTATTTATACTGTGGCAGTTCCATAGTGACATTGTGTGAGCAATTTTTATTAATGTTAAACTTTTTGAACGTTTTATAATAATCAATTAATAAGTTGATAAAATAAACACAAATCAGGTGGATTTATGGTTTTATTTGCACCAAAAGTTGGGGTTTTATCCTTGAGCCACATTACACTTTGTACTTTTGATGAAGGAATCTGTTTTGTTTTTCCATCTCTCTTTTCCTTTTGTGTTTCCAGACTGCTGTTTTGTCTTTTTCATGGTTACATGAACTAAAAGATAAACATTAGAAAATATAACCTTTATAGAAATTTTGATGTACAAACCAAAAGATATTCTGGTGGCCAAAAGGATTAAGACAAAAGTGAAGCTCAATGTTTTAATGACAATCTATGAGCAATACATATACATTATAAACGCATGCCCATTTTTTTGAATCATAACTTCCACAATGTTTTGCACCAAAGTGTCTTCACAACTAAGGGAGTTACCTGCCATTGACCAATTTTACCAGCATTTTGTTAGTTTCTACTGTAGGTGCTAATTCGGAGCTCTGAACTATATATATATATAAAAAAAAAAACAACAACATAGAAATCATATGACAGATAAACCTATATAATCGAATTTAAAGTGATCAATTTGACTTGATGCAGGAGGTTTCAGCGAAAGGCTTTGGGCATGATCCCCCTTTACCAATGCACCCTCATACAGTAATTTCCTCCACCTACTGTTACTGGGTGAAAGCTGGGTCACAACGCTCTGATGTTATGCCTGAATGCCGTCCCGTTTCACAATCCTCCCTGAGACTTGAGAAAAACCCAAAAACCCATGGTTTGTAATTTGTTAAGCCAGAGCGTATGAGTAACAGCCCAATGTAATCGTTTGACTGAAAAACAAACATGCAGAATGGATATGCATGAGTCACTGGCAAGAGTTTTCTTGTGTGTTGTGAAGGTAAAAGTATGATGAAGGAGGTGGTGGGGAGAGAGAAGTGAAATGAGAGGCTTGGATTAGAAGTCGTAGTGAAGGACACTGAATCTCAACTCATTCAGTCTGGTGATTAGCATAGCTCCTCACTGGATCAATAACCTCATTGAGTCAGTCTGTCTCCTGAATCAGGAGTGATGGCAGCACAGTGCAGTCTCTCCTTTGTAACTCTATTCACATGGCAACTGTTCATTCGCCACATATTCTCCCTCTTTACTACATCCCTTTGTTTCTTTTTGCACACTTTACTACATACTTGTAGCTGTGAAGAAAATAATCCAAAAAGTTAGTTCTTCAGATTACCAGAACGTGTTCTATTAATTGCCTTTTAAAGTAGCAAGTTCAACCTGAAGTGTGAAATGTGAATGACTGAGGAGCGTACTTTTTTTTTTTTTTTTTTCAAAAGGCTTGAAATCATTTAAAGAAAACTCTTTGGGCAAGACGAGGAACTGCTTATGTTACCGCATACCCATAGCATGACTTTATCAGCCCTTAACTAAACCTAATTTAACAAGAATATATAAACTTGGTCAAGCTCCACACACACACACACACACACACACACACATTTGAGACAAATCAATGAAGCGAAGAAACTTTAAAAAGAGAAAAACACCAGATCCATGAAGTACTGAGGAAAGACGTGAAACTTTGATGACAAGGACTTTTTTGTCATGGAGAAGGCTTAACTTTAAAATATTCAGGATGTCTCTAAAAGGGGGATTGACCATTGACCTGATCCCTAGAGCACTTCGGGTTCTGGGGTTAATAGGGGATAAAGATTAGCTTCATTCGTGTCCCATCAACATACCCTCCAATCCCAAATCAGCTACACAATGACACCTGCCAATAGGGACGGAGCCCGGCTCCTTTGATATCCCTCATCTTCTTTGCTCCAAGTGGTCAGAGCAAAGCTCCGTGGAGGTTACACTCCTCCACGCTGGGGAAAGGAAAGAGCTCTCAAAGAGTCATTTGGGAAGGAGATGACAGGCACTCTACCAGAACATGAAATCAGTTTTCAAAGGCAAGCGTGAGCAAAGCAGTTCATTGGAACAGCCGTCTTCAAACTTGAGCGAGATACGTTTAATTGAGGCAGATTTCACAAAGTGTGTGCTTACCCAGTGTAAAGTCAGGGGGCAATTATACTTTTGTTCTTGCCCTGATGAGAGTACCTCAGTTCCAAAAGAGCTTATCTTTAAAGATTTAACTGGATACTTAGCAGCTTGAAAAATCAATATTCAAATTTCTTGAAGTTGTGAACGGGAAAACTGGGTCCCTCTAAGACGTGCGGGGTGATGACTCACGGGATTTGATTTCCAGCCGAGCCATTCAACCTCATAGCAAACTTTAATCATATCTGTAGCTTGCAAAATGCAGAGCTGTGGAGCATGATAGCCGCACCGGCATGTTTTTCTTCCGTTACAAAGACCACAGGATTACCACAAGACTGCTTTAATCATGCTGGCCAAAAACTGGCCACTATAATCTGTTAGAACTTTCAAACAGGCAATAAAATCATGGCTCCAATATTCAATACCGATTATGGATGCAGAGGTAAACTTTAAACTTCTGGTGGTTTCACCACATGACAAGTTTAAGGAATAACCACACCACAGGAACCTGCTGTTTTTCGCGATTGCTCTTAAAGCCAATAATCTATAACTATAAGTCATGTTAAGAATGTTATCAACACAATACATCTGTAAAATATAATATAATGTTTTTTTCCAAATAGTATGTCTGTTTCATTATTTTCTCAAGAAAGAAAATGTAATAATCACAAGAATAGAACTTACTTTCAAATTTCTATGCATATTTCTCAACTTAAAGTACCCAATATCTTCCTTTGCTGTGTCCAATGACTGACCTCCCACACAGAATCTCATCATGTTCAGGATGGGTCCATGCTTTCCCTCATTTTCATTGTCTGGCAATGTGTATATTGCTGTAGGAAGCTATATGTCTAATGACGAACCCGCTGCTGTCCATTAATGAGCAAGTGAGGAAATTCTTTACACTTCATCTGGACTGACTTGGTGACAAATTGCTGCTGTTACTGGGGTCTGCGAGAGAGGACCAGAGGACGTGCTACGGCTGCTCCCTGACACAATGTACAATTGAATGAGCTCATTATGCCATTAACATTAAACACTTGCAGAGCTAGTGGTGTTTTGAGAGTTTTTAAGAATTTAGACGAGACAAATGGAATGCATGCAGACATTGTTTTGTTCAACTGCACATCGTCAGAGATACTTTCTGGCTTAAAAAAGATGGAAACTTCAAGACTAGATGATGGGCCATGCAAATAATCACAATAAAAAGCATGTTTACTCACCACGTCTGCCTTGGCTTCAGAGTACTCTGCTTTTGCAATGTGCAACTGCCATACCAGATCCTGTTCTGAAACAGAAAGACACAAGAGGAAATTCATATACAAACATGTAAACGGTTTACTTGCTCCAAAGAATGGTTTCCACATTGTTAATCATTTCTTTAGTACACACTCATTAGGTTATATTTATGTGGCTGTTTGTTTTTGCTTTTTGGAAAAGGCTACATTTAATTCCCACAGTTGAATGGATTACATTTACATTTTTAGGCATTTGGCAGACGCTCTTATCCAGAGCGACTTACTTTCTTATCTCATTACACATCTGAGCAGTTGAGGGTTAAGGGCCTTGCTCAAGGGCCCAACAGTGGCAACTTGGTGGTTGTGGGATTTGAACCTGGGATCTTCCGAACCATAGTCCAATGCCATAACCACTGAGCTACCTCTGGCCCATTAAAATAAAGACAGGCATAAAAAACAAGACACCAACTGTGATAACTTGTACCATTTTGTGATATTTACAGTATTTTGCATCAGTCCTGTGTGTGCACCGGTGACCTCCTTTTAATTGCTTAGGCTTAAATGTTAGTATCACTGAGAGAAGAACAAGACAGAGTTCTGCAAACTTACCCTGAAGGAAAAATGTATAACTGATGTCCGTCTTTAGAGGGGCAGGTCCGGGTACACAGAGGAACTGTCAAAAGAAATGGTAAATATGACTTACAATATAAATATAGTGAGAGAATGCTACAGTACTGTAAAAAAAAAAAAAAACACCCCAGAATTCCCTTGTATTTTTTCTTAAGGAGCAGTTCTCCAAGCTTCCTAAAGGAAAGAAGTGAGGCTCTCATTGTGAGTCCAGTCCCTGACGAATTTCAGAGAAATGTTTTTATTTGTTAAGCTACACAGTGACCTTTGAATCATTCAAACATAAAAAATATCTAACTTAAGGAATAAACCAGCGAGAAACAGATGCAGATGATGACAGATTATCAGGCCGGTGATTAGTATACTGGTGATGCTGAATGCTGAGTGGTTGGAACAGATGAGAGGGGGAATAAGGTTGCTGCTGAGGTTGTTACATAAACTGTGAGCCCTATAAGTACAGAACTTTATTTAATATGAAGAAATGAGAGGTGTCTCAAGACATATATTAAACTTGTTTGCTTAAACTTTCTGTTAACATTTTATTATAAAGTTATATTTATAAAACTTTTTTTTTTTTTTACCTGGGTTCCACTAATGTAAAAGATTATTTGCCCAATAAAGAGCAATACAATACCTCTAAAGTCAAGTAATGCACCAGACCAGCTGTACACAAAATGCTGTCAGGTTTAATGACACTGACAGATCAGTACAAATAAGGTGTCATGTTATAACATATGCCTGTCATTTGTTAAGACATTTGCACACAGACTTGTAACACAGAACACATAAACATAGATGTTTTCTTAACCAAGTGGCCCAGATATCCACGCCGTTTTGTTTTTCAGAATTCCATCAACCCTGTAGGCAACCAGCGACTGCTAGATCCTGTGGAATGTGCTTTCGGCAACTGTACAAAGACACAGGAGAGCACTGCTGCAAACAAAAACTGCCAAGTGCCATTACAGTGACTGGCTGAGTTCAGAGACCTCTACTGAGAAACACTATTAAGGATTATTGAAAGAATAGACTTACGTCCATCTGTACTTGTGGTTCAGCTGTATATTTTGAGAGACACAAATATTCATAGATCTTAAGTATTTTTTGTAAATACACTTTAACTCACATGCCGCATAATGGGAAAACGTTGTTATTGTCAATGGTACATTCATTTTAAATAGGGTCTGACTTTAATATCACAACACCTCTGAACTGCGGAGGCTCAATTTAAATCACATAAAAATGCTATAGAAATGCTATTAATATGTATTACCTCAGCATCATGTGTTTACACAGCGTCTCTAAATACTATTAAATTATATATACACACTCCATCAGCCATTCGTAGGTGCTAATAATGCCAATGTCTGATATTTAATTGAAGCGCTGCACTAAGTCGAGATAAACTATTTCAAATCATGCACAGGAATACCTCCACAGCCCCATATACCATGCTCTGAATATGAAAAGAAGACATTATGCTAACAAGTCAGATTACTGTACACAATAATTTTTATCTTTAAAGTAAATACCATTCCTGTGTTGGGGGAAAGTCATTGCAATATTTTTGACAGAGGCCAAATGCCCCTTATCTGTGTTAGTCAAGCAATTCAAGGCCTCCGAACAAAGATGGGTCTTCAAACTCCTTCTATTCATCACTGGACGTGTAATTACCCCCGGTTCGCAGTCTAGACGTTACCGCTTTCAGAGTATTTAAGACCCCTTTTGCAACACGCATGCCGCTTGCGCCTGGCCCTGCGTTAAATCTGCACCAGATAAATTAGCAAAGAATGCAATAAAAAAAGAGCACAATGAAAAGAACTTTATCCTTCCCGCTGCTAAATGAGATTTCTTTGAAATGCAGATCAGTGGCGCTAGATTAGTGAATTTTAGCTGCTGTCAACATCATAACAAAATACAAATGCGATTGTTCGCCTGGTTCTTATCTCCTTGCTTCCATCTGCTGCCTCGTTATTTACTCTCCTTGATTTACTATGCAGATCTAAATAAGACGCATCAAAAGGAGGGCTTACAGCACAATAGCTTCTTAAGCTTCTACATCAAGGTATTTGAGAGCACCGTCACATTAAAAGCCGGCCCATCAAAGGCCCATCCCTAATGAACTTCCATATCAGAGAGTGGTGTGTGGTGCTCCAAAGCAGCAAAGAGAGAGAGAGAGAGAGAGAGAGAGAGAGACGCTAAATCAGAGAAGGCAAATGGAGGCAGGAGACTTCCATGGCTCAGGGAGATTAACACCCTGCGGAGGCCCTTACTGAAACCCCAGACAGGCCTGGCCGAGCAAAACATCAGCATGGTCTCCTGTCTAGCACACCTCTCTATTGCACATTATCCATGAAATAAAAACCGTTGTGTTGGACAGCGTGTGCTTGAGAGTTTACGGAATCAGGCCTGAAGGCAGAAGTGCTGCATGTAAGTAATAAAACGCAAACCAGTGCCCCGGACAGACATGGACAGCTTGACACAGCTCCACAATGAGCAATCACAAGGAGGACGCACTATTTCCCTGCATGTACATTGCGCGGGCCACAAGAGTTCAGGAGAAGCTTGATTCTCATGGCGGTGCCACAATGATGACGGTAATCTTCAAAGCTCAGCCGTAATATTTGGGGAATAACCTCTAATTTCACGCCATATTTGTTGCATCCTGCGTACACAGACAGGATTACAACTCAAATCCCACAACTCACACAGGCAGAGGAAAGGGGTGGGGGTGGGAATACATGAGTGTTTGAAGATATCTCTGATGCTGTGAGCTCTGGTTCGAGGTAAGAGAATCAGTTTCGTTGGGTCAATTAGGCCCGGAGGCAGAGCAGATGCAGCGCTGGCACATGTGCCTTGGAGCAGGGCCATGAAAGCCCACCAGACGATAAGAGGGCAATAGTGAGAGTGGAAGCAGGGGGCACAGGGTATGAAGTGCGCAATGTGTGGCAGGCACTCATGTACCAGCTTCTGGGTCTGTTCCAGCTCCCTAATTCCCCAGTCCTCAGATAAAAAGAGCAGGGAAACTGTGGTACCTTCTCCTATGGCATGTTCATCGAGACGTTGCACAAAAAAAAGACTTTTCAGATCAGAATAAAAAAAAAAAGCCATTAAAATTAAGCTGCATCCAGTTGGCCAGGCCACTGTTACACAAGCCTCTTTTATCCTTTCTGTGTCTCTTTGCCTTCCTCCCTCTGTCTCTCCTTTCTCCTCTCTTTCTACACGATGCCAAGTGGGCTCAGTGCCAGTCACATTTGCAATCCTAAGGGACTGTTGCCTTTTTCCTTGTTTAATGAAATGACAAAACAACAGATTTACATATGCAGAAAC
The DNA here is from genome assembly GCA_030522415.1 of Channallabes apus. Lineage (NCBI taxonomy): Eukaryota > Metazoa > Chordata > Actinopteri > Siluriformes > Clariidae > Channallabes > Channallabes apus. The sequence continues at coordinate 16,647,120 of CM060114.1, forward strand.
AGGTGCTGTAACAGGTTTGACTCCTCTTGACCTAAACCATGTCGAGGAGGGGAAAAACAGAAGAAAAAAAAATAAAGTTTATTAGCAACATCTGTCTAGAGGATATTTAGGCTCTGATGGGCATTCAAGTCTTCACCATCTGCCCTGCTGGTTGCCAGGAGTGACAATCTAAATTAAAACCCGCTCATCAAATATCGTAAAAATAAACCATTGTATTGCTGGGGCCATATGCTGTGAGTGGACCTATCAAAGACAAAAGCCTCTCAGGTACATGCTCAGAGTATAATTAACCTTGCACTGAGTGTGTGTGCCTCCGAAGCTGGCACGCAAGCCGACTGAAGACATCCCAGTGCAGAAAACAACGGCTCCTGTGTTATCTACACACACATTCCTGTATAGCCCTGTGTGGATAGTCGAGTGTATGTCGAGAAGAGAGGATGTCATTTCTAGAGGTTTTGAGAATTAACACAGACTCTGAAGCAGTTGCTGCGGGCATCTTGAGGAGCGTATTTTTCAGCAGCTTAATGTCAGAGGACTAGGCAACAATTACAAAATTCTCTGTTGTATCAAACACTTGTCACTTTGATACATATTCTTTCAATATGGAGGAGTCAATGAGTCAGAGGGAAACATGTGTCGTGCCCTTCTAAAAGACAAAGGCAGCACGGACATGCTTGTTTTCTGTCCTGTTTTTTATTTAGAGAGATGCAGGAGGAACAAACCTGAGACGGTCGTGACCCTGCCACAGTGTTGTAACTTGTTCTTGGGCAATGCCAGCAGAAGGCAGCACCATATGCCCCCAGCCCCGAGCATGACGCTCTTTCTGCAGTCTAATACGCCTGTCATGAGATGTTACCATCACAACCTCTGCACTTTTAACATTTTCAAATAAACAAATTGCCCTGATTCCATTTAGAAAAAATGTTCTCACTTAGCCTCATTGTTCTGTTATAAATTATACAACATGGATTAATATTTATAACCAACACAATGGTGTTTACTTACTGATTAGCGTAAATGTAGAATGATATGTTTCTTTTAATTTTTTGGACATTTTCAAGATGGCCAAATGTTTTAGATGATGCATTTAACCGTGGCAGCAAACCATGCACTGTCAATCAGCACAACAAAAACAGGTCAGTTCTTCCACGGGCGCTCTCTCTTTTTTTCTCCAAAAGCCGCTTGCTGGTTACTATCCACTCACGCCACATATGAGCGTGGACTGAACATTGTTGACCTTGCCGACTGACAGGGATGACACACCGCCTCTGAATCTTTTGTTCAGGCAGAATTCTGAAACCGAGACATTCTCCCTTACACCACCATGTTGTCACCTTTGAGACAAACAAAAACAAGCAGTACAAGTCATGGCTGGTTTGCTTTTAACTCACAGCCGATTTGATGCAGTTTGGACATGAAGAACTAACAAAAAAAAAAAAAAAGATCACTATACAAGTTTCTAATCACTGGTGAAATGTGCCTGTCACATGGTGACTATAGTGCACCTTTAAAAATTATGTAAGCTTGATAATTACACATTGATTTTAAAGTAAACCTCTAAATTCAATATATATTAAAGATACTAAAGATTATCACATTAGTCAAAAAGAGGAATACAGTTTAGGTCCTCAATACTGAAAAAAAGAAAAATATATATATTTAAGGTTAAAGCAGTGCTTTAATAATGAAACTATAAAGGGTGTTTCTCGATTATCTAAATCACCACGTCCAAACAGCAGTTAGACTGTGGAAAGATTTGGGTCATCTGTCCAAACCGCAGTTACTAAGGAGCACGGCGATGGAATTGTTCCTCAACTCTGCCTTTATTCAAACAACACATTGAACATAGAAAGCCTACACTGCAATCCACATTTAATCCACATCCGCTGACCCCACCCAAGGAAGCGTTTTTTTTTCCTGGCCAGAAGTCAGGGTACTTTTCTGATCGGGCTTAATAGGATGGTGACCCAGAGTGTGACTAAAAAAAAAAAACTCAGCTCTCCGGCTCTTAGTTAGTGAAGCGCACAAAAACGCCATTACGATGATGTGGATAATTATGGCCCACGAGGGCCTCTTAACATGTACCTCAGTCTTTTATCTAAAGAAGTCAATCTTTCCTGGGCTGACAGGTAGCAGCACACGATCCTGGTAAACAAATACTTTCACACGGCACAGAAGTGCCATTAAAGGCCAGAACTGTCAACACAAATTCCATTTCTACTGGAGGAGGAAGGGAGAAAGGAAAGGGAAAAAAATACTTGATCACCTCTGGTTGCCTTAACTTGCATGAAGGTTGTCATGGAAACATTTCTGTGAAGTTAATGTAGATGGAAACAGGAGGCTTTCAAGCATAATTTTTTGACCCTGTTTAGGAGATAGCAGGCAGTGCAAAGTTTTCCAAAACAGTGCAACACCTCAAGATCAAGCAAGCAAGGAAACTTTAGACTTCCACTGACAAATCAAGAGCAATGTCTCTCAATGCATCGTGATAAATGAAACTAGGAACAGTTCAGTCAAACAATTTACTGAATTAAAAAAAAATCGCTGCGCTGACTTTTTCAAGCTGAACAAATAAATCACGACCATGTGCTTTGTTATTCAAGTTTTAAACAGTGCAGATATGGATCCATACATTAACCTAGCGCCAGTCAAGTCAGGCCTTAATTTTGACAAATGATTTTAACTTAACACAGTGCATGCACATTAATGCACGGAGCACAGGCATTTTCCTATCAGCTCAACACACGAGCCGGGTGTGATGGATGGTGTAATCTGGGGATGTATGCAAAATGCCAGAGCAGACTGCGAGTTTGGATGCCGGTCACGGGTCAGCCCCCATCAAGCCGTCACTCCGGCACAGGCAGGGCACTGGGACAGAGCTAATTAAAATCACCTGGAGAAAGCTGTGTGAGGCTAACGAAGGGCCGGGCTTCAGATTACACTGTGGGCTTATAGGCGGCGAGGTGCGCTGTGCCAAATTTTACTACTGCCATTACGGCGCTTTGAAGCGGCCATGTGTTGAGTGATGAAATAGAGCGAGACACACCTGCACCTCACCTGCACAGCTGCCAGAGTATGCACAAAAAGATCTCAGCCCCAAGTAACACAGAGGTGAAAGCCTCAAAACAAATCACAGGTCACCACCAGAGCTGTGCTACTATACACTTTGTTTGCAATAAAAAAAAGAAAGCAAGCAAATAAGAAAGAAAGAAAGAAAGAAATTATACACCTTGTTGCTTTGGGTGCAGATATGCTTTACACACTGCAATATCGTCATAAAATTAGCCTTGTGTGTAAGAGTAGTGCAGCGTGTTGTATTACCTGCATCATTAACACCAGGCTTTAACTTACTATCACTACACATAGTGTGGATTTTTTTTACCAGGACCTCGGGATGGGAAAGAACAAACACGGTAAGACATTAATAATAATAATAATAATAATCAATGTGAAATTTAGTATTTAGGAGAAAATGAAATTATATTTTCTTCTGCATTTTTTAAAGGAAAGTCCAACAAGAATTCTTGCAGAAATGAAACTGAGGTAAATACTGCCTAAATAAATATTAGCCTAAGTAAACATTATTATAATGTAGACAAATATGAAAAGAAAAAATGCATTACGCAAAATAAAACAAAGATTCTATATTATAAAGCTAGGCATAGAACAGTATTATTTAAAAAATAAATAAACTATTATTGATATTAGTAGGAGTACTGTATAAAATAAAAGTTTTACCTTTATATTTTTTGTAATGAACTAGTTACAATAAACGTCTGGTTTTATTTTCCTTCTTTTTTAAAGAAATTGAGTCAAAACACGACTATCCTTGTTCTCTTATTTAACGTGTTGTATAAATGATAACTTCAAATAATAATAATAATAATAATAATAATAATAATAATAATAATAATAATTGTCAAATAATATAAAATATTTAGTAACGTTAAACTAAAGTTATAAAGTGATTTATTTAGAGGGGGGAAAAACCCCCGTGAGAAAGTGAAAGTGATTTGTTGCTAAAACTGGCGGCAGGTCGGAGACGGAGTGAACCTGAGCAGCACTTCTTCTTCGCCTGTCCTGGGCTTCAGGCTCCTTAGCAACACAGCGTCGCTCCTGAGCAACGAGCCGCGCGCGTGTCCCAAACAACAACAACAAACAAACACCTTTAAACAACAGATAAACACCTTCAACAACAATATCTCGCCTTTCTAAAGCGTGTACACTGTTTCCTTGAAGTGATACAAAGTGAAACTTAGAGCGATAAACAGCTCGGAGAGAGAAGAACAAACTTACCAAACACACGCGCGTTTCCTCCGCGGGGAGAGCAGAGCACACACAAAAAAAGCAGTCTTGGAGTTTTTTTGTTTTGTTTTTTTAAATAGTAAAGCGGGTTAAAAATAAAAAATAAATTAATAAAATAAAAAAAATCAAACCCTGAACAACAAGGCGCGGAGTAAACACAAGCCGCGGGTATTCCTCCGCTGTCGGAGATGCACGCGCTGCCTCGCGCTCCTGTCTCTCCGCTCAGTGTGCTGCTGTTATTACTGCCCCTAACAGCCCCCAAACAGCACCGCGCTCACTGCCGCTACAGCGCTCTCACACACACCAGGCGATGCGATGCGATACGATGCGATGCGAAGCTGCGCCTTGTTTTTTTTTGCGTTACGATTCAACACACCAGGCTTGTATATTCCGCCAGGTCTATTTGGGGGGACTAGCTTATTAGAACGCGGCCCCCGGGGGAGGCACACACACACACACACACACACATATACACACACACACACACATATACACACACACACACGCACCCACGGACGCGCGCGCGCAGAGTTACATATTATTATTTTTTGTGAGTATTGCGACCCGGTGACGTCACGTCCACCTTATGTGTAAATAAAGCAAGAAGGAAAGTCGTTATAAAGTTGCGTTGGTGGTGCGGATCGCTCATTTAGTTCCTCCAGCTGAGATCTGAAATCATTCTGAATGCGAGGAAAACTGAGGTTCTGTTAATGATGAGAAACAAAAAAACACACAAATCACTACATTATGCTATAAAATCAATTAAAATTGCCAGTTTAAATGTTTATATTTCCGTAATAATGATAATAGGATAATAATACTAATAATAAAGATTCTTCTGATCTGATATTTTGTAGAGATTGTTTTACACCTGAACCTGATCTTATCATCAGACATTGAGTAATCAATGTTAGTAGCCGATTGTCATTGTTTCACTCCGGTTAAACCGACATTAAAAACAATGAAAAACACAACCTATCATTACTAACACTGCATGACATCTTTAATTGCAGTTTCCTGCGTCGCCAAACCCTTTATGATTTTTCGGTTGTATTCATTTATTGCCGTTTGCATTCAAATATTTAGCACTCTATGCTGAAATAAAACGCCAAGTTTTTCCAATAATCCCGACAAACCATGCTAGTTTACTAATCGCAGGTTAAGTCACCGATGTTGAGATGTTGACCGACGTGACATCAATTATTCAGGAAGCTATTCTGAATAATAAGCCACCAAAACAAATTTCTTCACATATTCATTTTAATGAGAAATCTGATGACACACAGTGTCACTCTCCACACATCCTCGTCACCTGTGTATCGCCTTTATTTCACACTGTTGTCCAACCGAAATGTGTTTGGTGTGTTCTTTTTAATTGAGTGACATTATAATGTATAATATATGATATTATAACATAATTTTAATAATTAACATTCTCATATTCGTATGGATTCATATTGACCTAAGTAAAAAAAATTTTTTTATATAAAATGTGTCTAAAATGTCCATAAAGTAGACATAATCTGTGACTCCACGCTAATATTATGTGAAAGAAAACTTTGTGTCTGTATCATTTTTATATTTTTACATTTTTATAGATTTATTAGTTCTGCATTTGAGGAGTTATTCTTTAAATATTATCTATAAGACATAATAAAATAAATATTGTTTTCCACACAATGGTTCATGGTGGATGTCTATCTCTTTCTGTGTGTGTGAGTGTATATATATATATATATATATATATATATATATATATATATATATATATATATATACTGTATATATATATATATATATATATATATATATATACACACACACACACACACGTATATGTACATGCTTCGATTGCGAGTCTATTCCTGTTTCTGCATTGCACGTTACTTATAATAGATTATTCATCATTACAAAATAAAATCTCATAGTATTTTATATGCATTACAAGTAAATACAAGTTATATTCAGATTTCCGTTGATAACAGTTCAGAAATGTACAGAGGTCTGGCTACATTACAAGAAAATAACTGATTACCTGAGACGCAAAGTGTTGAAATTTGCTGGCACCTAGCGGTCGAAGTGTAAAACTACACTGAATAGCGCAGAGGGGAAAGGTTACAGACAGATAAGTAATCGCACAGCGCCGCCTTGTGGAAAAGATGAAACGGCAGCATTTACGCGTTTTCTCGATGGGTTATTTTTAATCGCGTGTTACCGTGGTTGAAATAAAAAGACCAATATTTCCAAAAATATTTATTATTGAGGTTTAATAGTACCCATAAAAGTTTGAATTATCATTTGAGTTGCATGAGTTTAAACCAAATCTCAGTTACCTCGAAACATGAAGTAGTCCTTTATAAATGCTAGACGTTAGCCTAGAATAAAGCTAAAGGCATCATGCACATTTTGTAATGTAATGTTTGTGAAATAAATCTGAGGTGAATTTATTTCACAGCTGAAGAAGTACAAGTCTACAGAATATTCATTATAATTGGTGACAACTCGTTTATGTTTAGATAAATAATACAACATACTAAATACTTGTTTAAATGGCCTACATGTATGTACTTCTATTCATTTAGCATTTTTATGGGTCAGTACTTTAAAGTTATAGCTATGCATGAAGTGTAGATTTTCACATCCTTACATGTTTTTATTGGTTTGCGTTGTTAAGATTTGGCTAAAATTTGTCTAACCTTTATTTAATGTAACTCTTAAGAGTTATTTTTAATGTTACAATATACATTAATAGAAACTCATGTAACATTGTACACTGTATAGACTGGTAAATACAGGGAGTTTGACCCTGATGTGATTCATGAAACACATAGAGAAATATTAATTTAATGATTCCTTGTTGTTGTTTTACTTTTGGATTTAAGATTTCATGCACATGAAGACATGACCTCACAAATTGACCACTTATAGTCATTTTAGGTAATACAGGTACGATTTTTCCTGAAGTCACACAGTAACCTTGTCTGACAAAGGAAAGATTTGGTACAAATCTCGTACCTTACTCGTATTTGAAATAAAATGTATCTTTGTCTCATCGTTTACTTAAACATGAACTCTGACAAAGGAAGAAAACACTGTTTTAAAAGATCCTTTCTGGATGCTTTGAAAAGGTTTTCTTCATGTTGTAGCTCCGAAGTGTGACCTCAATCGATCAGACTTGTTTTTCCAGCACATTCTATAGGCGCTTGATCAATTTGAGTTCGGCAGAATTTGGAGGCCAAATCAACAGCTTGAACTCTTTGTTGTATTTCTCAACCCATTCTTAAACTATTTTTGCACGGTGGCAGGGCACATTATCCTGTTAAAAGAGGGCGTCAGGGAATACCATTTTCATGAATGGGCAACAATGTTTAGGTAGATGGTACAAGAATCTTTAGGTACGTGGTACATGTCAAAGTCACATCCACAAGTTTGTCACGACTCAAGGTTTCCCAGCAGAACATTTCCCAAAGCATCGGTCTTCCTGCACCAGCTTGCCTTCTACCCATAATGTATAGCCAGTTAAGTGAAACACACACCCGGCCATGCAAATGATGTCAATGGCTTCATGATTCAGTTTGTATGACCCAGTGGCCCTTTTAGGTGCTTTTGGTTGGTAGATAGGGGTGAGCAGGGGCACCCAGTCCAGTCTGCAGCTACACAGACCCATATGCAATAAACTGTAAGGTTCTGACACCTTTCTATCTAAACCAGCATTCATTCTTCCAACAATTTGCATTATAATACCACGGTTCCCTGGTTTTCCTTCCATGAACCACTTTTTGCTGGTCGTGACCACTTCAGATCAGGAATATCTGGGATATTATGGAATATAAAAGCAGTAGTGTTGCCTAAACATCATAATTTGACAACATGTCAAAGTTGCTCAAATCCTTACGTTTGTCCATTTTTTTTCTGCTTCCAACACATCAACTGTCAGCGGTCATCATGTTAGGCCTGATTGGTGTACAGTATGTTTAACCTTGAATATTTTTGTTAAGAATGGTTGTGTCTACTGTATTCTTGTATCCTCCTCAGTGTTCTTATGTACATTATCTAAGTTTGTTTTTCCGGGGTTGGAATATTTTTTTTCTCTCTAATGATGTCTCTCTGTGCTTTGACACCTGCCATGGACAATGCTTGTAATTCCTACAGTAATCTACACAGTTTAAGTACTTACAGTACTCTCAGTCTCATACAGCCAGCTTCATACAGTAATTCAGATTCCCATAGCTTTATTTCTTAGGGTTTTAGTATTTCTTTATTTCTACAGTTTTTGTTATTACAATAGTATTTCAGTCGCCACTATATTTTCTCACAATGTACTGTTTACCCAATTTTTTAATTATGTTAATATTAAATCTGTTGATCTATGAACAGTAGCTAAACAGTGGGAAAATATGGACAGGCTTGACATTAGGTGCTGAAAAGGAGGTGCTGAAAGATATTTTTTGTTACAACTGTTATACCAGGTGTTAAAACAGACAGAAAGTGTGAGCGAACCTGAGCTTGAAGCAAAGTAGTGTGACAAAAACTAACACCTGCAACACAGAAATATCTCTCAGCACAAAAGGGTCAGGGACAGTAATATGTCAACCATTGATCTGAAAGTTATGTACAGTAGATACTGTATATACAGAGCTATGTAGAGCCATCGGCATTATTTCTGGTTTCTCTTTTGAAAATAAAGCAACAGCCATAAATATCAGCATTTTATTGGAAATAATCTTTTACCAGTAATGATAGAAATCGCAAGATATATAATTGAATGTGTAGTTACTAATCTTAATAAAAAAATTGTGTAAAAGCTGCAGCTTCATTATAATAGAAAAAAAGTATACAAAATGTGTCATCATAATTTATAATAAAATTTAATCATGCAAAAAACAATGATTGTTGGTCTTTCGGCTGCTCCCGGCTGGGGGTCGCCACAGCGGAATATCCAGTCCAACAACTTGGCACAGGTTTTACGCTGGATGCCCTTTCTGACGCAACCCTCCCATTTTATCCGGGCTTGGGACCGCAAAAAAGAATGATAAACATTCACAAAAAATCTAAAAAATCACATGCTAATTTTACTTATTTAGAATAATGAATTATCCTTACATGAAGGAACTAGCTAAGGCTAGCTAACAACTGTTTAAAAAGCTAGATAGCAAGATAACGCAAAATGTTACAGTATGTGGTGCGGATTGGAGATGTAATAATGTACTGTATATAAGAGCCCTAACACAGGGCTTCTGAGGGGGTCAGTGAAATAGGAGGCTGTGAGAGTGCTTATGACACGCACGGGAAGACCTTGCTGTTTGGAGATAGCGGGGGATTATTAATTAGAAACTAACAGGGAAACCAAAGAAAACTCATAACATAAAATAAACAGAGCTCAGCCGTCTACGCGAGAACGAACAGGGCTCTGGAAACTTAAAAATAAAACTTAGGATCCTCTCAGGGCCTTTATGCCCTTACTGAGGATTCATAAGAGAGTTTTTCCCTCTTTTTTTATTATAAGTTTATACTTAGCCTGAGAGCGCATGCTTAAGGGATAGCGTGCTGCTCTCTCTGTCGCCGGCATCTTAAGGAGACAGAGGCTGGATCTTTGCCTTGTCTCTGGACTTACTGCGCGCTAGTCTTTGTCTTTGGCCCTGATACCTTACTGGAGCTAGCTACTGTAAATGAGCGCACAAAGTGCCGAAGTATTAGAACCCTTAAATAGCACGTCGCCAGGTGAGGCGTGTCCAGGCTGATTGCCTTGCGGCGGCATTGTTTGGCAATCACGTATATAAATGGCAGCGCCTCTGTCTGTTCAGAACCCCGCAGAGTAGCAGCCTGTGGATCTGCCTGTCCTGAACACCATTCAGTCCCGCGTGAGACCCGCGTTGTCACAGTTAAGTGCTAATAAACACGTTCTCACAATACAAACCGATATGACAAATACAAAGACTGTTAATCTGTACATCTGTTAGGAATTTGCATAAATTCTTAATATTGTCTGATGTTGAAAAATAGGTGTTTAGCTTTAAAGAAAATAAAGAAATGCAGTGAGGTAGTGTTTAAAACTTAGTAGAGTGTAAAGAATTTAGCCAAGAGGTTATTGCAATCATCTTGTACCATGTGACCAGGAATAATGTTAAAATACTGTTGTAACATCACAGAATAAAAGTATAATACAATACCAATACATAACATAAGCAGTGACTTATAATGTTCTGGAGTAATGTTCACACACTCAAGAATTAAGCAGATTTAAAAAAAAAAATATATATATATATATATATATATATATATATATATATATATATATATTTATTGATACAATACATAAAGTAAAATCTGACTGAATGGTCAAAACAGCACATTTTTATTTATATGCATTATACATTTATTCCACTGTCGTAACATATATTATCTTATTATAAATCTCGCTACTTCACAGTATTATCACCTGGGTCACGAGAGCACCTGCTGTATCAGGTTGTTGTCTGTAGAGGGTAGACTAGCATTCACAGACTATTTTTAAGCCTGGCTGAAAGCACGGCATAGTATTTGGCTGCAACCTGAGTGGGTCTGGGCAGTGTGTGAGGTATCAGTGAACTGGAACGTTCCTGCCTCTCAGTCATACACAAGGCAGGAATATCAGCCGAACAGCCTGGATCTGCCATGGCCTCCTGCTATGCTGAACCTTCAACACTAACTACCTGGATAGGAGATGAAGATGAGGTAGAAAAAGAGTCAAGTGATGAGTCTGAGGAGTCAGAACCTGAGCAATCCTTTGTTCCTGTTGTACGAAGGAAGGTTTCTTTTGCAGATGCCTTTGGCTTGGACTTGGTTTCTGTTAAAGAGTTTGACAACCGAATTGAGAATGCTGAAAGGAGAGAGGGAGAGAAGTACTACCTGTCCTGCATCTTCAGCGTCCCAACTTCAGATGAGGAACTGGAATGTCGGCTTCAGCAGGGCAAGCTGGAGCTGGAGAGCATTGAGCTCCTGCCTGGCTCCAGCACCATCCGTGGTACTATCCGTGTGCTTAACCTTTCTTACCACAAGGTTGTTTATGTTCGCACTACCTTGGATGGCTGGCAGAACTACTTTGATCAGATAGCTGAGTATATTCCTGGATCCAGCAATGGAGTGACTGACCGTTTCTCCTTCCAACTCACCCTGATGCCTCCCTTTCCACCTGATGGGGCTCGGGTAGAGTTCTGCCTCCGTTATGAGTCCTCCGCTGGAATATTTTGGGCAAACAATGGAGGTATGAACTATGTACTGTTCTGCCATCAAAGAGCAGGGAGAGCACTGAAAGAGAAGGAGGGAGGGAAAGAAAGAGAGGCTGAAGAGAACAATCAAAAGGGGAAAAAGAGCTGCCTAAAATCTATCAAGTAAGATCATCTGCTTTTGAGGTTACTGTTATTATAAATGTTTAAATAGACAAAGGTCTGTCAAAAGTATAATAAAAAAAATGTTTTCCATGCAATACTGCTATCTCTTTTTTTTTTATCTTGTTACAATGCATGATTTCTTCTTCTCCATATGTTTACAGAAAGGGGACTTGTGCTGAGTTGAAGTCCATGGACATCAGCATTGAACTCTCAGGTGGGAACCATTAAAAACACTTGGGGGGTGAACCCAATTTTAAATTCAAGTCTGACAGAGGCATTTATTGTTTCTTTTCTTTTTTTCTTTTTTTTTTTTATAACAAGAGTCTTACAGGTCAATAGAGAATAAGAAAGGGACCACTCAGCACAATGAACAATGTCGATCAGGAGATACACTAGAGGAGAGCTGCAAAACTTTGGTAAGGTCAAACAGTACTTCTCAACTTACATAAACATTACATGACACACAATCTAGCAGGTAGATATAGCAGCAGGGGGCATTTAAAGATTGCATACATTTTAAAGGCATTGTACTGAGTTAGATTTCTATCTATCTTCTATCTTTCTATCTGTCTTTTAATGTAAGCAGTACCTGAAATCCAGGTTATGACATTTTTATTTAATTAAAAGGTTTATTTAGTTTTTATTGCATGTATTATGAATATATTTTTCATTGGTATGTTCAGAATTTAAAATGAACATCCAAGTGTTATTTTAGGATTTCTAGTCTATTAATAGAATTTAGGCCAGCAAATTTAATAAATAAATAAATAAGCACACTGCATGGTTAGCAAATATACATGTTTTAAAATCATGAGACTGAAATAGCTCAGAAGTTCAAGTTCTGAGCTAGAGATTAAAAGAGCCAGAGTCGAGCATGGCCTTTAATCCTTCAATCCCCTCAACTCTAAGTTGCTTTGGGTAAAGGCATCAGTCAAATGAATAAATGAAAATTCAATTTGTTAATGCAAATTATAGTTTAAAAGCATGCTTATGAAACTCGCATGTGTCTGATATTAAATATGGTTTATATGCTGGTTTACATATTAATATTAAATATAGGCAAAGCTAAATTGAACATGAGACAAAATATAATATGTATATAGTCAGAAAATGTGAAAATAAGAGAGAAAAAAAGATTTAGCAATATTGCATTTGTATCTTAAGCACAGTTTGAGATGTGGAAATATTTTGGCTTCAGATTTAAAAGAGCAGTAATATGATGCATGGGAACATGTAGTGAGTGACCTTAAGCCCTAAAGAACACAGCATGTTAATCTGGTAATATTGCTATCAGGGTGAACCATGTTCCTGCAAACACAGAAAGATCTGGATTAATGCTAAGTGGATGAATCTTGAGTCAGTATAATGAGTTTTAATTTTCATATGCGAACACATAGACATTTACTATGCCTAAAGAATACAAGATTATCGTGAGCATTGAATTTCTGATTTATTATTCTGCTTTGGAAATAGACTGAGGTTTCACTTAGTTGATTATCCAAATATGTAAAGTACAGTAGCACAATATTCAGTGTGCACTGAATATTGGTCAAAATTACAGCATATTCTTGCTAACAATTTAAACTATTTCTAGATCACTAATGTATTCAGCAATCTGTTGCCTAGTCGTTCCTGTGACATTATTTTCAAAAACAAGATTGTAGTGTGTTAAATTTTATTTTGAAGATATCTGCAAACCAATAGAAAACTACAAGTATGATGAAACAACTTGGACACTGCTTATAATACCACAACATACATCATCTTCCAACTGGCAATTATCCTTAACAAGATTCTTAAGAAGAACTTTCTCATTCTTTTCATCTTTTTATTAAAGGACCTATAAATGTTATGTGATTCTACAGTTGGACTCCATAGCAAATGGAATTGTAACACTCAACAATCAGTGAGATAATGTTTCTTTATGACTTCTTACAAATTTCCAATCTTTCTATTCTAACATAAGTATCACTATAATTAACTAATGTGGTATTGTGACAAATAACTTTCCAGTTTACCTTAAAAGTAAGAAGAAGTTTTATTTTCTGTCAGATTTTGCACATTCATCCTCTGTTAGTTCTTCCATGTGTGTGGTTAATGTTTGGCTGAAGGAGCTACAGTCAGGTCCATAGATTTTGGAGCAAAGTTTTTTGGCTTTTGGCCTCTGAACACCAACACATTGATTTTAAACTGAAACACTCAAGACGTAAGCAAAGTCAAGACTTTCAGCTTTGTTTCAAGGGGCTTGAAAAATGTGTGGCATTAACCATTCCAGAATTCCAGAATAAAGTTTCAAACACACGTACATGCGTTCATATTTTGAGGGGCTCATAAATAATATAACAAACTTAAAAGTCTCGAGATCTCGAACTCATGGACATGACCAAATGTTTTGGGTCAATATCCATCTGCAATATGATGGGCATTTGTGGCTCAGTGGTAGGTTTCTCGCATTAGTTCAATTCCCACCCAGTGCCCAAACCCCAACCACTGGATGCAGTGCTGGTTGCATTTCCATCAGAAAGGGCATCCGGCGTAAAACCGGTGCCAAGTTGTGTGTGGATTGAACGGTCCAGTGTGGCGATCCCAGCCAAAATACTAACAACAACATCCATCAGTATCATGTAGTGGTGTCCTATCAATTCTACAGCTTTTGGCTGAATCTGAGCAGAGAGTGCAGCCCTATACACTTCAGAATACTACACTTCAGGTGTGTAGACCATAAAAATTTTTTTTGACTCTTACAATCCAGAGTGTTCTTGACTTGGCTAGGTGAAAGAGTTCTTCTTCAACATGGACAGGACTCTGTGGTCTTCCAGGCTGTTGCTGAGCTTGCCAGTTGATTGGCCATTCCTTGGTTAATATTATTATTTTATTTTATTTTATTTTATTTATTTAATGATGGTCACCTTAACTTTCACACACATCTTTGGATCTCATGTTGACAGTGAACAGCTACCAAACGCAAGTGTAAAACTTCCAGGCCTTTTATCTGCTTGATTAGTCATGGAGGAACAAGAGAACAGACCACATGCAACTGGCCATGCAACTGCTTGTCAGCCATTTCTTCCATTATTTATGAGCCCCCCCAAAATAGTCTTTCTGTGACTTTCTGACACAGTCTTGTCAAGTCCCTTAATTTAAAGCTGAATGTCTTGACTTTGCTCGCATCTTGAGTGTTTCATTTTAAATCTGATGTAGTGGTGTACAGAGGCCAAATGACAGAGGCCCCTAGAGACAAAACGCATGCAAAAGTCAAATCACATTATGGAAACATGCTGCAAAAACAAAATCATATACAGTACAAATGTCAAAGCACATGATGAAATGAATTGCTGCTAATATTTACTACACAACTTTATTATACTAAATAATTTTTTAATAACTTCAGTTAATTTATTTTTATTTTTCTCCTAGCAATTTTGTGCAGTCTTTCTCTTTTTGCTTGTGCTTTGCCTTTTGTAAATGTTTTTGGATTTGCAGCGTTTTTCTTTTGCATGTGATTTGACATTTCTATGTTTTTGGTTTTGCCGCATTTTTGTTTTTTGCATGTGCTATGATTTTTGTATCTGTTTTTGGATTTGCAGTGTGTTTTCATAATGTTTATGCTTTGACTTTTGTACGCATTTTTGTATTTGCAGCACGTTTCTGTAATGTTTATGCTTTCATTTTGTATGCACTTTGTTTCTAGGGGCCGCCGTAATTTAGTAACATTGCAATTTAGTAATTTTCTCATCTAAGTAAAATCTACTGTAGCACTTGACCTCTCCTACATGACTGAAAAAGGTGAATTGGAATAATTACTTTGTGACTGTATTTGGTCAACAGGCTGAACGACGGAACAGACGACGAGCAGCTCAGTTGGCCTACTTGCAAGACTATTTCTATTATAGGAAGACAAACATCCAACTAGAACAACCTTCACATCAAGAAAAATCAATAAAAGATGTAAATGTGGAACTGCCCATGCCACAGAATGATATTCCAGTGATGTCAGGTACCTCTAGTTCACTTCAAGTATGCAGCAGAAAAGAACACAATGGCCATATGCTATCTATCCTACCTGACCATCAGATTCCTTTTCTTCCCCTGGACTGTAATAGAAACATCTCATCTCCATCTCTTTCTCATCTAAACACTTCTGGAGCAAAGCGAGATGTTCTTGAGAAAGAACCAACAGAGTTGACAAATGATGCCTGGAAAGCTTCCCCTAATGGCACAGATAGTTTAGACAACCACAGCAATGCTTTGGACCAAAATAGCTTGCTTTGCATTGTAGGATTCAGTGGATCTCAAACACCAAACACAAAGTTTGATGCTTGCGATACAGAGGACAAGATATTATCCTTGTGGAACGCCCATGAGTCTGCAATGAGCAGTGGGAATGGATCACATCAGTGCTTTAATACAGTGGAAACACAAGAGCCTGATTCTGTTAAACAAGCTCATGAGGATAGACACACATCTGGTGAAAGACCTTTTACTGAAAATGAGCCCATGCCATTAACCAAACCAGGGGGTATAGCCCATGCTGACGATGCCACAGATTCACTGAAGTCAAAACCTGGAGATGGAGTATGGGTTGAAGAATATACAAGTAGTAAATCATTCTTAGTCACAGAATTGAAGGTGAAAGAGGACATAGTTGAAGACACATTGACATTTCCCAGAATCAGGCACAGACCTTTTACAGACAGCAGGGAGTTTTTAGAAAGACAGCATATAGATGGAAGCAGAGAACCAAAGATAAAGAAAGAGCATACGAGGAAAGAAAATGAGAATGCATCTCAAACCAAAATAATTTCTTGGAGTGAGTGTTCTGAAAAGGATTTAATGGTGCTAGAAAGCAGATTACAGGAGGGTGATGAGGAATTATCCAATCTAAAAAAATTGGCCATAGAAAAAAGTGTAGTGTGTGATGAAGGTGAACCACATAAACAGACTGAATGTTTTGATAGGGGAAAAGAGTGGTGTGAGGTAGGAAAGAAGTTACTCTCTGACTCCAGTGAGAGACAAGGAGAAGAAATTCTTTCAGTAGAAAATAAAATTGATCGAGAACGTGAAAATGGTTTAAAGGCTGAGGGTCTGGGTATATGTGAAAGGCAGAGTGAGGGTGATGACTATATAAACAAGGAATTACGCAAATTTCAAAGTTCCCCTGAAGCCTGCCTATGTACACCCAGTGTATGTATAACCAGCCACACCAGTATTCTGTCAGTATTTCAGGAAAACCCTTTTCCTGCCCATCACAAAAGTACTGAGGATGAGGAGACTCTGATGGATAGTGTACCTCAGGACCTCCAGGATCCAGTGGGGACTCAGTTTGCGAGTGCAATCTCCCGGACGGCTTCTTACTCAGTGGGCAAAATCTCTAGCTGGCTGCTGGTGTTCTGGGCCAAAATCTCTAATCTAAGCTACATCACTGTGGCCTTCGTGTGCGCCATGCTGTTTGTGATCTTTGTAACTGCATATTTGCACGACCTCCCAGTTTGCCAGGTCATTTACCTGTTGTCTGCATGCTGGTGGTGTAGACAGGGCTTGACGAAGCACGTGACCACTGCCGACAGTGTGGACTGACACCAGTAAGGGAAATGTTTCACTTTAAGGGCCCAACACCACATGTACCAGAGCTGCATTTCTTACGTCTTAGGATGTTGCTTTTCTAAATAAACTGATTTGATGCTCATTTCCAAAGGGCAGCTTCTTCCATTTTGTGAAGATGTTGAACATCACATATCAACGCTTCAATATTTGAGACTTGGAGATAAAAACCAAGTCAGTGTAGCATCTCTGTTTGTTCTGATCATTTGCATTTTTTTTCCTTCAGATTTTCAAGAGTCAGACTAGCTTACATAGGAAATGTTTAACATTGAGTGCAATTTCAATGACGTTTATTTGCATCAAAAAATGTAGTGCTGATATTCAGTGTGTGAATTCAGTAGATCTAGTAAAAGTTAACAACTATACGTTTCTAATGGTTAACTAGCACTGATGACTTGTACAATCAAGAAGCATTAATATGTATTATTTGACTTAAGACAGCACGTTGGGCCAGAAAATAGCAGAACATAATCTAGAGGATATTTCTCTGGGCCAATTAGTGAACTGACAACTGACCATTGTTTGTTTTAAAAAGCCTACAAATAAATAATTGTTTAAAGATGATTAGGCAAAAATGTGTTTATTATACCTTATAATTAGATGTGTAAGATGGTCAAGAATTAAAAGTTAAAGGTAAAAATAAGTTATTTAACCAGGCCTTTCTCAATTTGATTAAAAACCCTACTGTAATGTCAATAACTATCACTTCAAGCTGTTTTAATTTTGCACTACTCAATTTGACCGAGTTGGCTTTAAGAATTCCATTTTCATATTAACAAATGATTTAATACCCATAATTTTCTCTCAATATAGGTGATTTGTTTCATATCTTCCTAAGCAAGGGGCAGGGGTGGCTCGGTGGTTTAGGGGTTGGCTGCTGGCCAGGAGATCCCCTGTTCGAGCACTGGTTCCGACACTGCCGGGTCGCCACTTTAGTGACCCTTTAGTAAGGTCCTTCCCCCCCCTTATACAGTACAATCGGGTGTTGATCAGGCAACGCGACCCTGTAAATAACTGCCACATAAACAGCAGATTTATATCCATCGCCCAATGTGCTGGGTGACACATGGACGAAACTTTCCATCCCTCTCTAAGCAAGCTTGTACTGTATATGTATCTAAATCTACATGCAACCATGTATTGGAATGCATTTAGGCCCTGTTAGACACCACACATACTGGGTCTGAATGTTCTTCCCCTGATGGCTGCTACTTGTTTATACACGAATGTCATGGACATGACATTTCCTGCAACATCCACCATGTGACTCAAAACTAGGGCCAACCCTGGAAGCAGAGAGTCAGATAGAGAGAGACCTGATCTCAGTCATGTACGGTAGTTAGAAATTTAATTCTCACATGTAACCCGAGACTGGGCCGCACATGACAGGCAGAGCTGTGGAGTGTATCTGCTTGTTTTCCTTAAACAATGGACTACATGCTTGTTATATTTATATGTACATGCATTAGAATACCAATATGCATCACATGATCTACTTGCATGTTTGTGCATTGCTCACACAGTATGTTTTGTGTTACAAAGGGTGATGTTCATGTGTGTGTGGTGTGTGTGTGTGTGTGTGAGAGAGATAGAGACAGAGAGAGAGAGAAAATAGAGCTTCTTGTTGACTGACACTGCAGTCACCTGATCCATTCCGGTGCGCCTCTGACCTTTTGGAGGGCTGGCAGGCTGGAGCACAAACTGAAATCTCTCATCAAGAAGCACTTTCAGAAATCCTGGCTTGCAATGGGTTCAAAGACTCCTTGAGGGTCACAAGTCTGTGCACCCAATGAAGAGCTGAATCAGTCCTTTGAATAAAAAAAAAAAATCAACTTGGAGGAAGAATGTTTAACAGCAGTGTTTTAGAAATGGAAGGTGAAATAAAAATGAAGCAATATCCATGAAGTGATAAATAATATTGATTAAGCCAATGTTTTACTGAGCAGGCAAGAATTATCAGCCTCAATCAATCCATTGTAAGCATACATAGCTAACAATAAATCTGTCAAATCAATACTACAATATCAATAGTGTTGTGCTGAGAAGTAAAATGACAGAAATCTGAATCAAAGTTTAATTTCAGGTCATGTATAATAATAATAATAATTATAATAATAATAATAATAATAATAATAATTATTATTATTATTATTATTATTATTATTATTATTATTATTATTATTATTATTATTATTATCATAATAATCATAATCATAATAATCATAATAATAATAAAAAAGCATTCAGTTTTCAAGTTCATTATAAAGTTAAGTCAATCTTAACCTGGAGGAAAAAAATGTGTTCACTGTGTCCTTGTTCTATTATTTAACTGTGATCTATGTTGTAGAATACACCTGGGAAACTCAGTCCTGACCAGGAACACTATTCATGATCGATAAAAATGTGTCAAAGACACAACCTTAGAGAGTTTTCCACAAGATCCACACTAGTCTTAAAAATACATGAAAACCTCATGTTCTGTAAAGTCTTATGGACACTAGAATGTGCACTAGAATGGAAAGTCAATAATATTCGGTTTCAAAGTCTCTTACACATATTGCACAGGATATAAACTCCTTTCTACTGTACAGGGCAATTTAGATCCCATGAAAATGTAGCATGACTCAGTTTCATTCTCCCCCTGTATCAGCACATATGCAGGTGCGTACCAATCCTTCTCCACCACATTTGTTGACCTTCATGACGCAAGTGTGCATTATGTTTATCTTTCGGCTGCCCGTGTTAGGGGCCACCACAGCAGATCATCAAGTCATACATATTTTATTTGGCACAAGGTTTGGGCTATATGCCCTCCCTAGCAGAACACTCCCAATTTTATCCAAGTTTGGACCACACTGAGACTTGTGCACCGCTGTGACCTGGCTTCCCCTCTCAGGCAATCAAAACCTAGCAAGTGTGCAAGTATAAATAAGAGACGATAATCAATATTAAAGCAGTTCTTTGTACTATAAAATATATCGCTGTCAGTCTCTAAAGGGATATGCTGATATATTTATGGCATTTGTTCGATGCTATTAAGAAGACAGACTCAAGTGTCCAGCATTTCAAAGCTCTAATGAGTATGCTGAAATGTGATAGCAATCCTTAGCCTAATCATACTGGCATATACCCCAGATATTCCTCAGCAAAAAGAGACAGGGGTCTGATTATAGAGCTGTATCATAACCATCATGTGAGAGATATTTTGGAGGTGAGAATGGTTAGAAAGACTTAGCCATGCCACACTTGGTAACTGAAATCATTAATATTTACAGATGTAAGACGAGAGGGGTTTTAAAGCACTCAGGTGTGTCTTAATGGCTTAATCATGCCAAGGATAAAGGGTGTCAGCCATGACCTCAGAGAAACACGTGTTCCTGCTATTCAGCTTTGGGAAGGCCATCTTAAGACATTTTGACATTTACTATTCTCCACTGAGAAGTATTCTTTACAAATGGAGAGACTCCAAGACAGTTGCCAAACGTCCCCGGGAGAGTCTCAGAAGATTCAGTCCAAGGCCAAACTGATTAATGTGCAGAGACATTAATAAAAACTCAAGAAGTACATAATGTAACCTACAGGTACGTGTAAGCACATCTTTATGTTTATGTCTTTCATGGCTTTCATGGAAGGGTGGCTAGGAAAAAGCTCTTCCTCTGCAAAAATAAAGTGGTGCATAACTTTGGAGGTTTGCAAAAAACTGCATCTGAACAAAGCACAGATGTTCTGAAAAAATATTTTTTGGACCAATGAGAAGAATGTTGTAATGGAAAAGTCCAGACCTGAACTCCACTGAGATGCTTTGGTGGGATCTTATGAGGGCTGTGCATAAACGAATGCCCTCAAACATCAATGGATTGGCGCAATCTTGTGTAGAACAGTTTCTCCAAAATGATGTGACAGACTGATAAGCTTATACAGAAAGATTTTATAAGCTTAAACTTCAAGTTATTGTGTCTAAATGATGATTCTATAGTCATTACTGAATTATATGGCTTTTTGTTTCCTGCCTGGTTTCTAAGTGTTTGGTTACAATGCTACATAGTGAAATCTGTTGTTGTTTTTTTGTTCCCACCGGTTTTTGATTTGTTTATAG
Organism: Channallabes apus; assembly: GCA_030522415.1. Lineage (NCBI taxonomy): Eukaryota > Metazoa > Chordata > Actinopteri > Siluriformes > Clariidae > Channallabes > Channallabes apus. The sequence goes on from CM060114.1 coordinate 16,668,492, forward strand.
AAGTTGGTAAGAACAACTTCTGCACACCTGTCATCATGGCCTTCATAAAGAAAAAAAATTATTGTACTTTTATCACCATGACAATATACTCTTATGCCTCAGCAGGTCACTAGGCACATACAAGAGACACACTACAAGCAAAACAAGTTTCAGCTTGCTAGTGTAACCTTAGAATAAACTCTGGACAATTCAGGCCATTTAGATTCAATTGTTTTCTGCCCTGAATGTTATACTGTACATTACAAAACACAAAAATATCTAACCATTTACTCAATCTAAAAAGTAAAAATAAAATAAAATGGGTCAGACTTCACCAGCTGGCAAAAACATATTCTGCCACCAGATGGGAGTATAACCATAGTTTTTATCTCAGTTCTTGGGGTAGTAAAAAGGGGTCTTTTAAGGCATATGACTTCAGAATGACCTTGTTTAAATAGATGGTGTTGCTGGTGTCTAGTTTCATTTTTTTCATGTGTTTCATCATTTTCTTTTCTTTTCTTTATTTTTGCAATATATAGTAATGTAATAAATGTAGTAATAAATATACAAGTAAATACAACATACATTTATACATAAAGCCATAAAGCTGTGTTTTTGTATAAACACATTTAACACATGAGGGCACTGTATATCACTTCAAGCTTCCTCCAGATTGCACACACACACTCACACACACACACACACACACGCACACGCACACGCACACACCTACACACACACACACACACACACACACACACACACACACACACACACACACACATACACACACACACACACACACACACACACACACACACACACACAAATGCATGCACACACACACACACACACACACACAGAGGGGAGAGAGAGAGAGGGGGAAATGTGTGTCTCTGTGCATGTTCACACACAGAAACTAGGTCATAATTTGGACATCCCAGGAGGCTGAGCACTCATGCATCATTAGTGAATGTCCAGTGCATTTGAAGATAAATCTCTCTCTCTCTCTCTCTCTCTCTCTCTCTCTCTCACACACACACACACACACACACACACACCACAAAGTTTCACTTTAGCACCTTCCAACAGTCTCCAGCAGGTCTGATTCGTGCATGTGTGGGCTTGAAATCTTACCTCATCCCACAATGGCTGGTACAAAATAACAGTGTATGTATGTACAGTATAGGAATGGCAAGTTTATATTTATAGCATTTTATAGTGTTTGTCCTATACAAGTCCCAATGCACTTTTACATTGCAATGGGTGAAACATACAGAACAGAATAGGTCAGGATATATAAAACAGGATAAGTAAGTACAACCCCAGTTTCCAAAAAGTTGGGACAGTATGGAAATTGGTAACAAAAACAAAAAGGAATCATGTACAGTATAAACTCTCTTCACTTTGTACTCTATTGAAAATACAACAACAAGACATTTTGTGATGATTTATCCTGTAAATTTAATTGTTTGTTGAAAATGCTGCAACATCCTCCAAAAAACAGTTGGGCATGGACAATTTAAGATTAATAACAATGTGACGTGTGGGAAATTACAGTGTGATGAGAAACAAGTACTGATAAACTGGTGAACCAATTATGCTATAGTATACAAGGAGTTTATGGCCATGTCCTCATGTAGCTGGGTATTTAAAAAAAAAAAAAAAAAAAAAAAAAAAATATATATATATATATATATATATATATATATATATATATATATATATATATATTCATTTGTGTTTTGGCCTTTAATCCAGATGCAAATGCAGTTTTGGTAGTTGAAAACAGCTGTTGGAAAATTCCTTCCAAAATGAAGATTTTCCAAAACTCCATTTTCAGTGATGTTGTGTGGACAGGGGAAAACGGAGATTTGTTCTGTTGTAATGTCACCTTGTGTGCCAATGATGTCATTGTCTGTGTAGTATTCTCCTTGATTTGATGTCAGCTTTCTTTATGAGGCTATTTTGTGCAATGGTGGACTTAGTAAACTAGTGACTGTGTTAACAGTACTTATTGGATTTTTTTTACATGGGTGTACATAAATGCGCTGTTACTCATACATTAATGAATGTTAACGAACAGAGGTGCCTGAATTTACGAAGGTCGCTGCTGCTACATACTGTACAGTATAAAACTCTGAAGACACAGATCCTGCAGACAGCGACGGCGGTTTTGGACGAGACTCGTCAGAGGCCCCTAACAGCACTTGACAGGGTATTTTGCGTTTTCATGTGGACAAATGTATTTATAAAGCGTAGGTCTTGTGGACAGAATTGCAGTATAAAAAAGGCGAAGTAGAAAAATATCTGTTTTTAAAAATCCAACTATGTGTGGACATGGCCTAAAGCAAAGACCTTCTAGAGCAAGCATGTGGTGAGGCCACCAATTTGCCAAGAGATGCAACATCAAATTTTCCCATACCTTTAGAGTAAAATTCCCTAAAGTCAGTACACAATATCATCAAGAAGTTAAAGGAAACAAATCAAAGGGCAGGACAACAAAACACTTCTCAATATGCATGAATTCCGATACATCAGACATTTCTATTTTAAAAATTGTTTCTGTAGTGGATTTCATAATGTGGGCTCTGGTAAACCTTTGTCCATTAACATTTAAAAATGCAACTTAGGGCTTAAGAAATCAATAAGGTCAAAGACTTCTCTGGGATCTGCCTCATCTGAGATGGAAAATGGCATGCTGTAAACATGTTTTGTGGTCTAAAAAATCAACATTTTAAATATTTTTTTTATAAACAACAACTGACATGTTTTCTGGGTTTAAGAGTAAAAGGATCATCGGCACTGTTATCAGCATCAGGTCCAAAAACCAGCATCAGCTATTGTATGGGGTGTGCCAGTGCCTGTGGCATGGGTAAATTATCTGTGTGGGCACCATTAATGCAGAAAAATCTGTTTGTTTTGGAGCAACATATGCTGCCATCCAAACACCATCTTTTTTTCAGAGACATCCCTGTATTTTTCAGCAGGACAACGCCAAACCACATTCTGCTCAGATTATACATGCACGACTGCTAAAAAACAGAATACAGGTACTAGACTGGACTGCCTACGCTAGCTGAGAATGTTGGTGCATTATGAAATGCATAGTATAGCAACAAACCTAATCTAACCTGCATAACCGTAAGAATAGGGAAAACTCCTGCTTGCTAAACTTGATCAAATGGTGTATTCAGTGCCCAAATGCCTAAAACGTATTAATTAACTGAAATGGTGATGGCACACATTGGCGAATAGAAAACATTTACAACTTTTTTGTAGGATGTTGCAGATGCCAGATTTGTATTGAGTGCATATTTTCAACAAATCATTAAATTAATCAAATAATGAGTTGTTGAAGAGTTTTCAATATACTGTAGTACAAGGTGAAGAGGCTTTACAGATGAGTCCTTTTTGGTTTTATTGCCAATTTTCAAACTGTCCCAAGTTTTTTGGAATTGCGGTTGTAACAAAATATAAAAAAAAAAAACATGAGGGTTTGAAATAGGATTTCTACACATACTCTCCACCGATGTCACACAAGGCTCAGTACTTGGTCCTCTTCTGTTCTCCCTTTATACCATGTCTCTTGGCTCCACATGGCTTTTCATACCATTGTTATGCAGATGACACTCAATTTATTCCGCCCTTTATTCCTCATACTGAATTTTTCACCCAAATCTCAGCATTTTTGGAAGACATCTCACCCGGGATGGCACCCTGGATGGTGATTCATTTAGCTGTCAGGATCTTATGATCTCCCTGGACAACACTCCTTCAGTGTTGCTCCTTCAGTCAATAAGGATCGCAACCTTGGGGTAACTCTGGACAATAAACTGTCCTTTTCCCCCTCACACTAACCTTACTCACTCTTGCTGATTTCTTCTTTATAACATCAAAATAATTTGCCAATTTCTCTCCACACAAGCCATTCAGGTGCTCGTTCAGTCTCTTGTTATTTCAAGAATGGAGTAATGCAATTCACTCCTGGCAGGTCTGTCTCTGGAAACCATCCGTCCTCTGCAGCTGATCCAGAATGTAGCTGCACAACTTGTTTTCAACCTTCCTAAGTTCTCCCACACTACACCACTTCTCTGCTCCCTTCACTACTCCCTTGATAGCGACCCGCATCAAATTCAAAACACTGATGCTTGCCTACAAAGCCAAAAACAGACCAGCCCTCACTTACCTCAAAGTACTTATAACACACCGCACTGCACCACGTTCCGTCCGATCCTACAGCACTACTTGACTGGTCACCATACCTCAGGGATTGAGGAATATATCCATTTAGGCTTAGGTGGTGGAATGAACTTCCTTTAGATGTCCATATAGCCAAGTAACTGACAATCTTTAAGTGACGACCAAAGACTTATCTGTTTCTTAGGTATTTTAGTTAACTCTCAAAGTGTTACACAACCAAGAAAGGTGAACGTAAAAACATGCTTCATCTGAGGAAGTTGACCACATCATTTTGAACAGATGCTTATACTGTTTCACATGGCAGCATAAAACATTCTGAGGAAAACTCATTCTGTATGAGCTTAGAGATGTCCATGATTAGTGTTGCTCTGATTGAGAGAGGAGAAATAGTATTCCATCCTAAACAGCGGAGTTTACAGGCATAGATGATTATAACATTACTGGGATTCAAACTCATATCCTCATGATAAGGAAAAAAAAGCAAAAAAATGCTTTTCTTTTCAATAATTTTTTGAGTCCAGTCTTTAATAGAATTTAACTATTTTGACTAAATACCTGATATTTTGGTAGTCAGTTCTAGCTCTTGCCATTTCTCTGTATTTTTTATTTTCCACACACATACAGTTTACGATGTAATATTGCAGCCACCTGTGCACCTTTAAGTCCATACTTGTATTTCCTTCTACATTTGACGCATATGGACACACTAGCCATACTGCCGTACATGTCAACAGGTGCCACGTTGATAAGTATAATTAACCCAGGGGTACTTTTGCCCAATAGACCATGCCTCTCATAGATTAAGGGCAGAAATACAAAAAAGGGCAGATACACATACAAGGACCATGGGATAAGAGGAAAAAAGGGGAGAGAGGTGTGTGGAACTTGGCCTGAGGCTTCCAGGGCCTCATCAAGCCCCCAATGGCAGTGGCTCTGCTGAGTGAATCATGATGAGTTGTTTTTCTGCACTGCTGCCTGGTTCTCTAATGCAAGGAGACATGCCTCTCCTAAGAGAATATCCCACGGGAAACTGGCAGAACGACACTTCTTTCTTTCTTTATCTCTCTCTCTCCCCCTCTCTTTCCCATCCTCTAGTCACCATAAAAAGTTTGACAGCCACCCCACCTGAGCCAATCACTCCTGCCTGCTTTTACAGTAATTAGTGATCTGTGAGCTCCAGTGCAACACACACATTACAGCTTGCAATGCACTCAAGTCAGCAGAACAAGCTCTGAAAACCTGCATGCAGCCTCCCTTTGGAACATTGTAAGAGGCTCTGATCACTGTTGCACTAGAAAGTGTGATGTTAAGCTGTCATTCTTTTAGATCGCCATTTGGATATTTTCCAGTAAGATTGTTTTCGTCTAGCCAGCCTGATCTGTGGAATTACAGACTGCAATCTGTAGTTAAACTGTGTTTAAAGGATTCATTTCAAAATTGCATCTTTATCGGCAACAGGATGAAGGAGGGTGAAGGCTTTCATAAAGTTTGAAGAATCAACAACATTAAAAGAAGCTTTCTTAATTTGCATTTTTTATTGAGTATTCTCATTTACCCACCAAATATGCCATATAGTTCTGTTCAAGTGAAGCTGAAACAGATATGACTACAAATGACCTCAGGGCATTTGTTCTTCACAATACAAGTGGTCCTGCAAGGGTCTCAGTGATCTTCCTGGAAGGTCTAGCACCAATTGGATTTCAGGCCACTTGTTGTGCACACCATGACCCTTTCCACAGTGTCATACAAAATGGAAGCTGTAAATTATACGATAATTTCTTAAAACACTACGATTTGGCTGAAAACTAAAGCAGGTACAATACATTTGAGGTTTGATTCCAAAATGGAAACATTTTATGATGCCAAACCATCAAAATTCAGTTTTGCTTCATGCTACGGAGCTACTGACTGACACAAAACTATCATTACTGCTGACTACGAATGATAGTTTCTTTATTTATTAAGGGAAATGTAAAGTTGACTGCAATCAATATCTACCAAGATATAAATCAAATGGACTACAAATAAACTTAGACTTCACTGTCAGTCATTGAACTTGCATATACAATAAATAAATAAATAAATGAATAAATAGAGGCATTTACAAATGCGGTCATTTACTGTTTTTATTTATTTATTAATGACCTGATGAATGAATAAATAAATAAATAAATAAATAAATAAGCCAATCAATGCAGTTATTGATTTAAGACCACTTGAAGCACTGACACAGGACACTCTAATACCATGATGAAGACACTTTCTCTATTTCACATATTTTCTCAGTATCTAAAAATCTAATGCAAATACAGTTACATATATATGCATGGTCAAAAGGGAAAATTACTGTCACTGGAAACCTAAGAAAATAAGGAATACTTTCTTTACATTAGAATAACATTTCCCAGAAGTCCATAGAACATTCGAAGCTGGCTAAATACCTCATCTCAGTCAACCTCATTTGCAATATATGAGCTGTAACTACAGACAATAGCTAATTTCGTGCAAAACCTCTTTACTTAAAATTTACACATAGTGGAAATGTAAACATTTGTCTAAAAGACCTGGCTTAACAATGTTCATTCAAAACTGCAACAGTTCAAATTTTACAATGAGACAGGAATGAAAATGCACTAAAAATAAATATGCATGCTTTTCAAAGTTAGCTCAAACTAGGAACTTTTTCCTATCTGCAGCCCTTTATATTTTACAAATCCATGACATGATCAACAAACCATAAAAGAAAGTATTTGTGGTTGATCACATTTACCTAACCTCCATTTTATCTCTAAGATCCTAGAAAATGCTGTTTTCTCAGCAACCAAACACAGGGTGTAAGCCCCTTTACCATACTGAAATAGTGCTGCTTAAATTAGTAAACTACCTACAGTACGTCTGGCTTGCTTAAGCATGTGAGTCCTGGTGTTACTTCAATTGCAATTATATCTTATTTGACTGATTGTTGTCAACAAGGCTTGATTTTAGTCCCACTGCTTTTCTCCCTGCATATACTATTAAAATTATATATATATATATATATATATATATATATATATATATATATATATATATATACAGTGGTGTGAAAAACTATTTGCCCCCCTCCTGATTTCTTATTCTTTTGCATGTTTGTCACACAAAATGTTTCTGATCATCAAACACATTTAACTATTAGTCAAAGATAACACAAGTAAACACAAAATGCAGTTTTTAAATGAGGGGTTTTATTATTTAGGGAGAAAAAAATCCAAACCTACATGGCCCTGTGTGAAAAAGTAATTGCCCCCTGAACCTAATAACTGGTTGGGCCACCCTTAGCAGCAATAACTGCAATCAAGCGTTTGCGATAACTTGCAACGAGTCTTTTACAGCGCTCTGGAGGAATTTTGGCCTGCTCATCTTTGCAGAATTGTTGTAATTCAGCTTTATTTGAGGGTTTTCTAGCATGAACCGCCTTTTTAAGGTCATGCCACAACATCTCAATAGGATTCAGGTCAGGACTTTACTAGGCCACTCCAAAGTCTTCATTTTGTTTTTCTTCAGCCATTCAGAGGTGGATTTGCTGGTGTGTTTTGGGTCATTGTCCTGCTGCAGCACCCAAGATTGCTTCAGCTTGAGTTGACGAACAGATGGCCGGACATTCTCCTTCAGGATTTTTTGGTAGACAGTAGAATTCATGGTTCCATCTATCACAGCAAGCCTTCCAGGTCCTGAAGCAGCAAAACAACCCCAGACCATCACACTACCACCACCATATTTTACTGTTGGTATGGTGTTATTTTTCTGAAATGCTGTGTTACTTTTACACCAGATGTAACAGGACACGCACCTTCCAAAAAGTTAAACTTTTGTCTCGTCGGTCCACAAGGTATTTTCCCAAAAGTCTTGGCAATCATTGAGATGTTTTTTAGCAAAATTGAGACGAGCCTTAATGTTCTTTTTGCTTAAAAGTGGTTTGCGCCTTGGAAATCTGCCATGCAGGCCGTTTTTGCCCAGTCTCTTTCTTATGGTGGAGTCGTGAACATTGACCTTAATTGAGGCAAGTGAGGCCTGCAGTTCTTTAGATGTTGTCCTGGGGTCTTTTGTGGCTTCTCGGATGAGTCGTCTCTGCGCTCTTGGGGTAAACCTTCCTGGGAAGGTTCACCACTGTTCCATGTTTTTGCCATTTGTGGATAATGGCTCTCACTGTGGTTCACTGGAGTCTCAAAGCTTTAGAAATGGCTTTATAACCTTTACCAGACTGATAGATCTCAATTACTTTTGTTCTCATTTGTTCCTGAATTTCTTTGGATCTAGATTTGGAGTTTTTTTTCTCCCTTAATAACGTAAACCTTCATTTAAAAACTGCATTTTGTGTTCAATTATGTTATCTTTGACTAATAGTTAACGGTTTTTGATGAGCAGAAACATTTAAGTGTGACAAACATGCAAAAGAATAAGAAATCAGGAAGGGGGCAAATAGTTTTTCACACCACTGTATATATATATATATATATATATATATATATATATATATATATACTGTACATGTAGGAAAAGTTCATGATCCCCACTGACAACAATGCATAATGAGACAAAACCTCTGCAAACTACAGTTTATTTTTAAATTTTTAATATATTGACATAAAAAAAAAAAATAAAAAAATAAAAAAAAAAAATATATATATATATATATATATATATATATATATATATATATAGTTTGTTTCCATATAATAATTCAGATAGTGTATAATAATTAGTTATAATTATAATAATTTATATAAAAAATGTATATAAAAGTTATAATAATCAGATAATTCAGATAGTGTATAAAAAGGTTTAACATTTTTGACTTGCTGTTGTCACGTTTCCCCTTACGTCTGTGTCGGATGTGTGTGCGAGGCATGATCGCAGAGGCGAGCTGACGGTTAACAAAGTCCTTTTATTTACTTTTCAAACAAAACATAAAACAAAATACACTCCAACACAAACTACTTTCGGTAACGGTTGCTAGACGCCTGACTGGAGTCCAGCCAGGCTATTTAAAGAACTAAACATAAACCAATAATCAAATTAACTTCCCTCGGTTCAGGTGAGCTTCTACGTCACCTGACCGAGGTGCAAACTGGGAACTGAAGTCCAACTGAACGAAAAACAAAACTACAACTCAAAACACAACATAAATATAAATGGCGCTCTGGCGCCATCTAGGGGTTAACCGTTACATTACCCCCCCTCTAAAAAATGCTCCTCCCGGAGCATCACCGGAGGCCCCGGACACCCAACCCAATGTTCTACCTTTAGCCTCCTATCCAGGAGGCTGGGTGACGGGGCTGGAGGCATGCTCTGCGGCTGCTGGGCTGGAAGCGTGCTCGGCGGCTGCAGAGCTGGAGAAGTGCTCGGCTGCTGCTGAGCTGGAGAAGCGCTCGGCGGCTGCTGAGCTGGAGAAGCGCTCGGATGCTGCAGAGCTGGAGAAGCGCTCGGATGCTGCAGAGCTGGAGAAGCGCTCGGATGCTGCAGAGCTGGAGAAGCGCTCGGATGCTGCAGAGCTGGAGAAGCGCTCGGATGCTGCAGAGCTGGAGAAGCGCTCGGATGCTGCAGAGCTGGAGAAGCGCTCGGATGCTGCAGAGCTGGAGAAGCGCTCGGATGCTGCAGAGCTGGAGAAGCGCTCGGATGCTGCAGAGCTGGAGAAGCGCTCGGATGCTGCAGAGCTGGAAGCGTGCTCGGCGGCTGCAGGGCTGGAGAAGCGCTCGACGCAGGCGTTGGAGCGGTCACTGCGCTCGACGCAGGCGTTGGAGCGGTCACTGCGCTCGACGCAGGCGTGGGAGCGGTCACTGCGCTCGTAGACGGCGTGGGAGCGGTCACTGCGCTCGTAGACGGCGTGGGAGCGGTCACTGCGCTCGTAGACGGCGTGGGAGCGGTCACTGCGCTCGTAGACGGCGTGGGAGCGGTCACTGCGCTCGTAGACGGCGTGGGAGCGGTCACTGCGCTCGTAGACGGCGTGGGAGCGGTCACTGCGCTCGTAGACGGCGTGGGAGCGGTCACTGCGCTCGTAGACGGCGTGGGAGCGGTCACTGCGCTCGTAGACGGCGTGGGAGCGGTCACTGCGCTCGTAGACGGCGTGGGAGCGGTCACTGCGCTCGTAGACGGCGTGGGAGCGATCACTGCGCTCGTAGGCGGCGTGGGAGCGGTCACTGCGCTCGTAGGCGGCGTGGGAGCGGTCACTGCGCTCGTAGGCGGCGTGGGAGCGGTCACTGCGCTCGTAGGCGGCGTGGGAGCGGTCACTGCGCTCGTAGACGGCGTGGGAGCGTGCAGTGCGCTCGACGACGGCCCTGGAGCGTGCACGGCGCTCTCCTGCATCGTTGGAGCGTGCACAGCGCTCTCCTGCATCGTTGGAGCGTGCACGGCGCTCTCCTGCAGCGTGGGAGCGTGCACGGCGCTCAACGACGGCTCAACGTCGTCCTCAAAGCCAGGAGGCGGTGGTAAAACGGGTGTGTCGGACAGCAGCTGTAGACACGCTGGCTCGCTGTCCTCAAAGCCGAAAGGCGGCGGTAAGACGGGTGCGTCGGACAGCAGCTGTAGATACGCTGGCTCGCTGTCCTCGAAGCTGGAAGGCGGTGGTGAAACGGATGCGTCGGACAGCAGCTGTAGACACGCTGGCTCGCTGTCCTCGAAGCCGGGAGGCGGTGGTAAAACGGGTGCGTCGGACAGCAGCTGCTGACATGCTGGCTCGCTGTCCTCGAAGCCGAAAGGCGGCGGTAAGACGGGTGCGTCGGACAGCAGCTGTTGACACGCTGGCTCGCTGTCCTCGAAGCTGGAAGGCGGCGGTGAAACGGGTGCGTCGGACAGCAGCTGCTGACACGCTAGCTCGCTGCTGAGTGTTGGCGAGAGAGGAGAAAGCTCCGAGCCCGCTTCGCGGTCATCCCGGAAGTGGAGGATCATCTGCTGGAGCTCCTTAATATGCTCCAACATTTCACTCACCCGTTCCGGCTCCGGAATCCACCACATGAGCTCCTCCTCTCTCTGCTGCTGCTCTGCCTGGGGTTTTCTTTCCCCCTCGTCACTGCCGTACTTGGGCTTCCTCGCCCTTCTCTTCCGGCCAGTGCGGGGAACCACGTGACCCCGTGCCGCGTCGCCCCTGAATGGCGTCCGCCGAATGGCGAGCCTGCAGCCCTCCCAGCTTTGTGGTGTCTCTCTCTCTCTCTCCTCGCTGCTCTCTCGTAGGTGCTCCTGCTCCTCCAGCAATCTGTACTCGCAGCTGCGGTACATCTCCTCCTCGTCCTCTACCAGCCCGATGTTATAGTCCCAGCCGTAGTCCTCCTCCTCGCTGTCCCGCCAGTTCGTCAGCTCGGGCAAGATGGCCACTGCGCCCCCCCCAAAAAACTTCAGGAGGGGATCCTCCGCCATGCCTCTTGGTAGGTCTAGCAATCTGTCACGTTTCCCCTTACGTCTGTGTCGGATGTGTGTGCGAGGCATGATCGCAGAGGCGAGCTGACGGTTAACAAAGTCCTTTTATTTACTTTTCAAACAAAACATAAAACAAAATACACTCCAACACAAACTACTTTCGGTAACGGTTGCTAGACGCCTGACTGGAGTCCAGCCAGGCTATTTAAAGAACTAAACATAAACCAATAATCAAATTAACTTCCCTCGGTTCAGGTGAGCTTCTACGTCACCTGACCGAGGTGCAAACTGGGAACTGAAGTCCAACTGAACGAAAAACAAAACTACAACTCAAAACACAACATAAATATAAATGGCGCTCTGGCGCCATCTAGGGGTTAACCGTTACAGCTGTTCAAAATATGGGTAAACAGGATTGCTTAATAGTGAACAGAACAGGAACATAACGGTAACGCACCCATGTTTTGTGTTAGGAGCTTATGGGGTCTGCTCGCCGAAGGCTGCTACATTATTTATCCAACGCTCTTGATAGATCCAGGTCTTGTCTTTGTGTCTCCACTGCTATCCAGGCTACTGACAAATTTATGAAATGAGCTAATGAATAAATAATTTCATCCAATGATGTGTTATTACTTTATTGCTTTTCCACTCTTCTGTGTCACAATCTACAATAACATAAAAGATCACAGAATTCGGAGGAAAGCACTGAAAGTCATGAAAACCTACTCTACCTCTTCCTAGCAACAGTCCTTCAGATGCAGGTCTTTCCACTAAAGCCTCCCACAATAAATAGTGAGCAAGGAGAAAAGGAGGAGGATGAGGTTGACTGAGCGACCAAAGGGGGGATGTGGGAGGCTTGTCCTCTGTGTGAAGATGAGGTGACTCAGGATGCCATTGATTTTCTCCAGAGCAGCCTCACAGCCTTTAATCACCTGCTCCCAGACTCTTTCAGTGCGCGGCCAGGAGCCAGTGAGCAGTGCTTTATTAGCGTCCGCCCCACAACACATAAGCTCCAAATCCATCTCTAGCACTAGTGCACTTTTGACAGCCTGATAAAAGCTCAGACTGAGAAGGAAAGAAGCCAACCCCATTTTGCTATGATTAGGTCTAGTGTAGCGTACCCTCTCTTCTGTCTACCACAATAGATAATGCAGGTAGAGGAGGTGATCATGGGTGACAGAATATTCTGGGGAGATTGGTTGTTTATTTGGTTTAGCTACATTCGCAAGGAATGCTCATTTGAATGATCCTTTGTAGCAAGAACTCTCATACTGAGATTCGCAAACGTAATATTTAAGTATAACATTTGACAAATACATACAATCATATTTATTTACTTGGCTTTTTAAATACAAACCTGTTACTTTACAACCTTTTACATTATTACAGATAACATTAACTTTGAAGTATAATAATAGCAGAAAGATTTGAGACAAGACATAGTTTAAGCAATAATAACCAGTAAGGTATCGGCATAACTGTATAAAAAAAATTCATCTAATTTAATAAAAATTGAATTTCTTCACCTCCCAAAAATTAGGCTAGTAGGTGGCTTTGCTACTATAAATTCCCCCTAGGGGTGAATAAGGTGGAGGAATACGTGTGAGCGATGCCAAAGAAGGGAACTGATTTTATTTTTTTACATTGTAAAACAATGCTGAAGGCATCTAAAATATGCAATGATTCCCTTTGAACAATTGATATTGAGATGTGTCTGCTACTTTTGCTATATAAAGCCTTCTTAATAGCCCTAATCTGAGGTTGAAGTTTTAAGTGGTGGTATTTGAGGCTGGTTTACCTGTTAAGTGGTGTTTTTTGAGGCTGGTAACTCTAAACGAACTTCTTGGCAGCAGAGGTAAGTTTTGATATTCATGAGAATCAGTTTCATCATTGTACATGATGGGATTTGCAAGTGTACTTGACAATACTGATCTTGAAAGAACTATCTTATTAATAACCATTCCAGAACATCTTAAATTACAGTGGTGTGAAAAACTATTTGCCCCCCCTCCTGATTTCTTATTCTTTTGCATGTTTGTCACACAAAATGTTTCTGATCATCAAACACATTTCACTATTAGTCAAAGATAACACAAGTAAACACAAAATGCAGTTTTTAAATGAGGGGTTTTATTATTTAGGTAGAAAAAAAATCCAAACCTACATGGCCCTGTGTGAAAAAGTAATTGCCCCCTGAACCTAATAACTGGTTGGGCCACCCTTAGCAGCAATAACTGCAATCAAGCGTTTGCGATAACTTGCAACGAGTCTTTTACAGCGCTCTGGAGGAATTTTGGCCCACTCATCTTTGCAGAATTGTTGCAATTCAGCTTTATTTGAGGGTTTTCTAGCAAAAACCACCTTTTTAAGGTCATGCCACAACATCTCAATAGGATTCAGGTCAGGACTTTGACTAGGCCACTCCAAAGTCTTCATTTTGTTTTTCTTCAGACATTCAGAGGTGGATTTGCTGGTGTGTTTTGGGTCATTGTCCTGCTGCAGCACCCAAGATCGCTTCAGCTTGAGTTGACGAACAGATGGCTGAACATTCTCCTTCAGGATTTTTTGGTAGACAGTAGAATTCATGGTTCCATCTATCACAGCAAGCCGTCCAGGTCCTGAAGCAGCAAAACAACCCCAGACCATCACACTACCACCACCATATTTTACTGTTGGTATGATGTTCTTTTTCTGAAATGCTGTGTTACTTTTACGCCAGATGTAACGGGACACACACCTTCCAAAAAGTTAAACTTTTGTCTCGTCGGTCCACAAGGTATTTTCCCAAAAGTCTTGGCAATCATTGAGATGTTTTTTAGCAAAATTGAGACGAGCCTTAATGTTCTTTTTGCTTAAAAGTGGTTTGCGCCTTGGAAATCTCCCATGCTGGCCGTTTTTGCCCAGTCTCTTTCTTATGGTGGAGTCGTGAACACTGACCTTAATTGAGGCAAGTGAGGCCTGCAGTTCCTTAGATGTTGTCCTGGGGTCTTTTGTGGCCTCTCGGATGAGTTGTCTCTGCGCTCTTGGGGTAATTTTGGTCGGCTGGCCACTCCTGGGAAGGTTCACTACTGTTCCATGTTTTTGCCATTTGTGGATAATGGCTCTCACTGTGGTTCGCTGGAGTCCCAAAGCTTTAGAAATGGCTTTATAACCTTTACCAGACTGATAGATCTCAATTACTTTTGTTCTCATTTGTTCCTGAATTTCTTTGGGATCTTGGCATGATGTCTAGCTTTTGTGGTGCTTTTTGTCTACTTCTCTGTGTCAGGTAGCTCCTATTTAAGTGATTTCTTGATTGAAACAGGTGTGGCAGTAATCAGGCCTGGGGGTGACTACAGAAATTGAACTCAGGTGTGATAAACCACAGTTAAGTTATTTTTTAACAAGGGGGGCAATAACTTTTTCACACAGGGCCATGTAGATTTGGAGTTTTTTTTCCTCCCTTAATAACGTAAACCTTCATTTAAAAACTGCATTTTGTGTTCAATTATGTTATCTTTGACTAATAGTTAACGTTTTTTGATGAGCAGAAACATTTAAGTGTGACAAACATGCAAAAGAATAAGAAATCAGGAAGGGGGCAAATAGTTTTTCACACCACTGTACTTGATGTAATTTGTGTTATTTCATAGTTTTGAAAAAAAAATCCAGAATTGTTCTAGAATGTAGGAAATTAATCCAAACTTTTGATTCTATTGGATTAAGATCTGGTGACACCTGAGTACAATGAACTCATTGTCCTGATCAGATGACATTTTATGGTCCTAAAGGGACATACTGTACCAAGTAAGTATCCCCCACACCATTCCACCACCACCAGCAGCCTGAACAATTGTTACACGGCAGGATGGATCCATGCTTTTGTGGTTTTTATGCCATGTTCTGATCCTACCATCTGAATGTTACAGCATAACTAGAGAATTAATAGAACAGGCAAATTGTAGCCTCAATGCCAAGTGGCAACTGGTGTAGTCTTCTGCTGCAGTAGCCTATGTGCTTTAAGGTTTGATGTGTGTGCTTTCAGAAATCTCTTTATAATACCTTGGTTATACTGTAATGATGATATTTACATTTACATCTAGGCAGTTGTTCCATTTTTAAATAAACCCTTTCACTGGTTCATTATGTTACTAACTAGAAGTATCATCCGTCAAACACTGTTGAAAAACGATTTTTCTTTTGTTTTTTAGGAGGTTGTGTACTGTATGTGTGTGAGGGGGGGGTCAGTTACCCCAGTACCTAGGATAGAGATAAGTCTTTAGTTGTCGCTTAAAGATTTCCAGTGACTTAGCTGTATGGGCATCTAGATTAAGTTCATTCCAGCATCTAGGAACCAGAACAGAAAACAGTCTATGTGAATGTCTTCCTCAATCCCGGAGAGATGGTGAAACCAGTTGAGTAGTGCTGGAGAATCGGCAAGAACGTGATGCAGTGCGGGTTGGGATAAGTACTAAGGTAAATGGGTGCTGTGTCATTTTTAGCATTGTAGGCAAGAATCAGTGTTTTGAATTTAGTATGGGTGCTTCAGAAAGGCCGTCAAGGGTGCGAAAATGTGGGGTAGTGTAGGAGAACTTAGGAAGGTTGAAAACATGTCCTGTCGTGCAGCTGCATTCTGGATCAGCTGCAGAGGACGAATTGTGCACATAAGCAGATCTGCCAGGAGTGAGTCGCAGTAATAGAGTCTTGAAATAACAAGGGAATGAGCAAGCACCTGAGTGGCATGTGTGGAGAGAAATTGATGACTTTTTCTGATGTTATAAAGAAAAAATCAAATAGAGAAAGTAAAGTTAGCAATGTGAGGGGGAAAAAGACCTGGGATGAACAGCAGTTCGTTTTACTAAGATTAAGTTTCATTTGATGAGCTACCACCGAGCATGAACTGTCTGTCAGAAATGCAGGGATCCGGGTGAAAATCTGAGTGTCTGAAGGATGAAATGAGAAAATTAGTTGACTGTCATCCCCAAACCAATGGACTAAAAAGCCTTGTGAAGATATGACCTCACCAAGAGACCAGGGGCCTCATGTATCAACGCTGCGTACGCACAAAAACTTTGCTTACGTCAGTTTTCACGCTCACGGTCGGATTTACTAACAGTGAAATTAACGTGAGAATGTGCGTTCTTCCACGCCAACTTCATGTCTGGCGTATGTGTATTTCTTGTGTGTGTTTGTTTTATTTCCGTTGGCGACTCCTAGAGGCAATTATGTTAAATTGCACACTACAGAGAATCGCACCAACACATGTGAAAAACATTGCTATTCATTTATAATTGATAAAATGGGATAATTGACACAATATTTGTCTACCAATTATGTGATTTAGAACATATAAAAGCATTTTCAAATGTATACAACCCTTAGTCTATGGCAATGGCAGTGTTGGCCTTATTAGAGGACATTGGCCGAATCCAAAGGGAACGCATTTTTAGGGATCACAGTGATTTTCTGGCTCACGATGATGACTGGCTTATTAGCCGTTTCAGATTTCCAAGAGCTATCCTCCTGGAGCTCTGTGCTGAGTTGGGTCCAAATTTGGAAAGAGAGACAGCGAGGAGCCACGCATTACCCGTTCCCTTACAGGTGCTGACAACGCTTGGTTTCCTGGCAACTGGTTCTTTCCAAAGGGAACCGGCAGACCACTCGGGGTTAAGCCAGTCGTCTTTGAGCCGTGCAATGCCAGCTGTATGGGATGGGATCATCCGCATGTCTAGCAGTTATATATTAAAGCGCATTAAAGCGCAATTTGCAGCGATCGCCGGTTTTCCTTATGTAATCGGAGCCATCGACTGCACGCACATTGCTATAAAGGCGCCATCTGAAGACGAATTTGCATACATGAATCAGAAAAATTTCCATTGAATAAATGTGCAAATAATATGTGATGCTCAAACAGGTTGCATGATCTGGGGAAAAAACAATGCTAGACCAGGATGCCCCCTTCAAATTTCTCACTGCCCCTCCATATGGTCAGGTCTAGAACCGGCCCTGCTCAAATGCGCCTAACAAATATTGTGGCAAGGTGGCCTGGGTCAACCCATGATTCATTCATCCTCACAAACAGCATGGCTGGGATGAGGCTCCAAGGTGGCAGGGTGTGCGATGGGTGGCTTCTTGGTGAGTGATGTATTTAAAGAAATTATTCCAGCTAAGTTTTTTTTTTATTTTGTTATTAATTCCGGAGGACAAACTTGCAAATAACACAGTTTTTCTCCGGTCTACCTCCGATAGGAGCACCTCCAATTCACATTCTGTGCAGTTTCTCCTCAGTTTCTCAGTTTCTTTTGCCATTGCTTTTTCGTTTGGTTTTGACAAATTGGAGTCATTACCATATTTATACGGGGGAGGAGGCAGGGAGGGGTTTTGCGCTCGTGCACGTGCGCTCAATTTCACGTTAATTCGGATGTAGAAAGAGAATCTGCGTGGGATTCCGCGTACGCAATGTTTCATACATCAGACTTTTTTAGTGCGTACGCACATTTACAGTACAGCTTTGTCCGTACGCAATATTTTAGTATGAATTCAACGCAAGTCTTTGTACATGAGGCCCCAGGTATGTTGACCAAGTACAGAGCCTTGTAGGACACCAGTGGAGAGTTTGCATGGAGCAGGAATGGATCATCCACATGTTACTTCATAAAACTGATAATCTAGGTAGAAGGCAAACCATTGCCATGCCATGCAATTCTAATGCTTGAAAGGATAGGAACCTTGTGGTTTACCATATTAAATTCTGCTAAGAGGTCCAGAAAGATGAGGACAGATGACAGTTTAGGTGATCTAACAGCAATAGGCTTCTCCGTGACAGACAGAATGGCAGTCTCTGTGGAATGTGCCTTTTTGAATCCAGGTAATTATGATCATTGAGGTTGTTCTGAGAGAGATGAAGAGACATTTGATTGCAAACAGCACATCAATAATTTTAGAGAGAAAAAAGAGAAATTATATCAGCCAATAGTTACTGATATCTGCTGGAGCCAGGTGGGGTGCTTGCGGATGGCAGTAACCCTTGACTTCTTGAATGCAGCAGGAACATGAGTAGATGATATGGAAAGTTGGATGATAGTTGTGATGAAGGGGAGGAGGTTTTGTGAGATGGCCAGGAGCATTGTGGAATTAGGTCCAATGGACATGTGGTAGGAATTATTTTTGAATTGTTACCTTTCCATCAGCTCAAACAAGGCCTGGGGCAGCTTAGTGGTTATGGCATTGGACTACGGTTCGGAAGATCCCAGGTTCAAACCCCACAACCCCCAAGTTGCCACTGTTGGGCCGTTGAGCAAGGCCCTTAACCCTCAACTGCTCAGATGTATAATAAGATAAAAATATAAGTCGCTCTGGGTAAGAGCATCTGCCAAATGCGTAAAAGTCAAACCAGTCTGGTCATTTTCCTCTGACCTCTGGTGTCAACAAGGCATGTTCACCCAGAGAACTGGATGGATATTTTCACTTTTTTTTAGACCATTCTCTAAATCCTAAAAAATTGTACATGAAAATCCCAGTAGATTTTGGTTTCAGAAATAAGCAGACCGCCGGCAACCATGCCACATTTAAAGTCACCTACAGTACATCACCCTTTCTCACCCATTCTGATGCCTGGGTTGAACTACAGCAAGTTAACTTAAACACTTCTACATGCATAAATGCATAGGGCTACTGACAGGAGTTTCATTGGTTAAAACCCTTAAAGCTCAAGTGGTACAGATACATGCCAGCAACACAGCATACTGTACTTTGTACTATACTGTACTGTAAGTCAGTGACGATAAAAAAGTGTACAGTACATATCGAAACCTTGCTGGTGTATGTTAACGAGAAAGCCTTTGACTTTAAACTGTGTATTTGGGTTTTCAGATATGTCAGGTAAAACAAAAGTTATCATTACTTTTATAAAAAGTTCATGCATATCAGTCTATGTGACCCATTTACTAATTAATTGCTCGGTCATATTTGGGAAGTCAGTTAAAACAAACTAAAAATCTGTTCAGCATAATGCCTACTTACTCTATACTGCACAATCCTGAAGCCTACAAATGTTTACAGATTTTTTTTAAAAACCCACTGAAATAAATAATGGCCAAAATGCTTTGAGCTACTTATGTTAAAAAGCAGTTAAACGTGTGTTCCTAGTGAAGAACCCAGTGAGGGTTTGTACTTGTATAAAAAAAGTATTTGACCAAATCTGTTAATAATTAAATTCAGTTGTTTCAAACAGGCTAATTATACCCAATAAAGGGTCATCTTAATGCATCAGCAAACCAAGACGTCTTTGGCAATGCTATGCTTCCAACTTTGTGGCAACAATCTGGGAAGGCCCTTTTGTATTCCAACATGACCATGCTCCACTGCACAAAGCAAGGACTATAAAGACATGGTTTAATGAGTTTGGTGTAGAAGAACTTGACTGGCCCACACAGATCCCTGACCTCAACTTCAGCAAGTTTGGAATGAACTGAAATGGAGATTGCAAGCCAGGCCTTCTCATCCAACATCATGTCTCACTTCATAAATGCTCTACAGAATGAATGGCAAAAACTGCCACAGAAACACTCCAAAATCTTTTGGACAGCCTTCCAAGAAGAGTGAAAACTGTTATACAGTAGCTGCAAAAGGGTTACCATATTAAAGTATATGTATTTGGATACAATGCCTGCAGGTTTGGCAAAATACTTAGTCCATATAGTGTACAGGTATACATATACAGTGCCTTGCAAAATTATTCTTTCCTTTAAACCTTTTCACTATTTGTCATGTTACAACCACAAATGTAAATGTATTTTATTGAGATTTTATGTGATAGTCCAACACAAAGTGGCACATAACTGTAAAGCAGAAAGAAATTGATGAATGGTTTTAGTGTGGCATGCATTTGTATTCAGCCCCCCTGAGACAATATTTTGTAGAATCATCTTTCGCTGTAATTACAGCTGCAAGTTTTTGGGGTATGTCTCTACCAGCTAGGTAGTAAACAAGTTTGGCCATTCTTGTTTGCAAAAAAGCTCAAACTCCGTTAGATTGGAAGGAGAGTGTCTGTATACAGCAATTTGTAGGTCAATTTAGGTCTAGACTTTGACTGGGCCATTTTAAATAAATGAATATGCTTTGATCTTTGATCTCATTCTATTGTAGCTCTGTATGCTTAGGGTCATTTTCCTGCTGGATGTCTCCACTCTAGTCTTTGGCAGACTCTAAAATGTTTTCTTCTGAGATTGCCCTGTATTTGGCTCCATCTATTTTAATAGATCCATCAACTCTGAGCGGCTTCCCTGGTGTGTTTCTGGTGACGTGCAGTATTCAGTATCAGTAACCTAGTAACCCACAGCATTAACCAATTTACATTTAGGCATTTGGCAGACGCTCTTATCCAGAGCGACTTACATTTTTTAAAATCTCATTACACATCTGAGCAGTTTAGGGTTAAGGGCCTTGCTCAAGGGCCCAACAATGGCAACTTGGTGGTTGTTGGGTTTGAACATGGGGTCTTCCGAAGCGTAGTCCAATGACTTAACCACTGAGCTACCCCTGGCCCAATTGAGCCACCACTGGACAAAAAGTAAAATTTTGGTCTCATCTGAGCAGAGCACCTTCTTCCACATGCTTGCTGTGTCCTCCACTAGGGGCTTTGCAGTTATACTATACTCTTTCCATTTTCGGATTGTGGATTGAGCAGTGCTCCGTGAGATGATGTTCAAAGCTTGGGATTTTTTTCATAATCTAATCCTGCTTTAAACATCTCCACAAATGTATCCCTGATCTGTCTCGTGTGTTTCTTGGTGCTTCATGATGCAGTTTATTCACTAATGTTCTCTAACAAATCACTGAGGGCTCCACAGAACAGCTGAATTTATACTGAAATTAAGTTACATGCACACCACACTTTTCAGATTTTTATTTGTAAAAAAAAAAAAAAAAAGAAAAGAATTTCCATCCACTTCACAAAGGTCTATCACGTAAAATCCCATGTGCTGTATATTTGGGATGCAGTTGGAGTCAAGGAGTAAACAAGCCAATCAAATGCTAATGTACTATATATAACCTTGTGACCATTAGGATCATACTAATCCCAATATTATTTAAACATTTACCTCATGCCATTTAACAAATAACGGCTCTTAATTCTCACAAAGGTTTCTAAAAATCCTAATTAAAATATTAATAATTTAATAAGGCCTCTGAACAATTTGTACAGTGCGGGAGACACACACACACACACACACACACACACACACACACACACACACACACACACACACACACACACACACACACACAGACAGAGAAGGAGAGAGAACAGAGAGAGAGAAAGAGAGAGAGAGAGAGTGAGAGAGAGAGAGAGAGAGAGAGAGAGAGAGAGAGAGAGCAACCTTTCCCTGTCCTTTAGCCTTGATGGAAATAAGCAGCATGTCTGTTCAGACTGATAATTGCAAAGAGGTTCTGTATTAATGAGTGAGTCGCTATACTCTACCACTCTTATACTATAGCATTGCTACTATGTAGTTAAATGTGCAAACAAGTACACACTCTCAAACTAACAGACATCTACATGACCTTTCAGAGGCCCTAAGAAAAAAAAGTATGCTATGCGGCCCTGTTCTCTATACCATTTTCTTCTGACACACTTAACACCTGATACCGCAGTGCTCCCACTCCAATCCTTCCACCTGAGTGATTAAGCAGACCAATACAGAGTGAAATTGGGTATAAATAAATAACATTTATTGAACCAACAATGTATTAACAAACAATATATTAACTGATTATTCTATATTCTTAGGTATTTTAATTTAGAATCTACACATGATTTTAAGTCAAACTCCCTCTACAACCTATAAACACACTCCTAACCCTTGTGGAAAGCCTTTCCAGAAGATTTGAAGCTGTTATAGCTGCAAAGGGGTCGGGGCCAACATCATATTAAAGTGCCCCTATTACGCCATAATAATAGGTTGCTACATGTTTACATGTATGCAGTTCAAAAACACTTTAGTTTTCTCCAAAAATATATAAAATGTTCATTATTTCTAAATGATTCGTAAACGACTTGTGTGAAACAGTTCGAAGATTAAGTCTGTTTAAACCCCTCCTTTCCGTGAGCCCTCACTGCTGTGATTGGTCAGATGGCACGGCCCTTTATGATTGGTCTACCAATACAGCGTGTGTCCGAAAATTAAACGTCCATTACCATAACTGAATGATGGCTCTGGAGACCCGTCAATACACACACATATGCACATCACGAGCGCCCGTGCATCTACATTAACATACGACACTTACCACTTTGAAACGTCCTGCTCCAGTCGTGCTAGCGAAACAGTTTTTTGTCGATTTATCACTTCAACCGTTTCATCGTCAGACCTCGGCTCGAATTGATACGGTAAAATTGACGCCATCTTTTCCATGTGATGCATCTTTCTCCTCTGGGCAAGGGGCATGCGCACTTCGCGAGTGTTAAGTTCAGTTTTGGTGAATGGTGGAGAATAAACAGTTAAAAAGGATTTTGTGTGCTCTCGTTTTTATTGTTTTTTTTTATATTACAAAATGTTTAAGCGAACCCGGCACGAATGCTCGGTCACATTAACAAGAGTGTGGTAATGTTAATTATAAGATGGCGGGCAAATTGTTCGCGACGTAGAAAGTGGGCGGACATTATGCAAATATGTTACGTAGTGACGTGGATCCGTAACAGAGAAAATTTTGATTTGCTAACGACTCGTTTAGGTGAATGTGACTCTTTTTTTTTAATAGACAAAAACTTCATTTGTCATGCACTGTCGGCATCACAGATTAGGACTTACTGTTGTTACTCAAGTTCATATGCATGCAAAGACAGGCGAGTGAATACTTTTGGCAATATCGTGTATATACTGTCTGCACTGATTCAAACCCAGGTTGATGCTTAAATAAAATTAGATTTGGGTGGATGCAAATATGAGAGCAAAATCATTTGACACACATTTATGACACTCATTTATCTTTTTCAAGGTACACTCTACCATTATTGCCTGTTGGTGTATATCAAACATAATAAATAATTGTACTTCACCCTAACATTTGTAAGGCAAATGCCTGGGTAAGGCCGACAAGCTATCTAGCAAGAAACAGACAGACAAAGAGGCAACAACTCAGGTACAGGTAGGTCTACAACTGAGAGAGATGAACACTGCACTTAACATCTCATATTGCTGATATTAAAGTGAAAAACACTGATTTAGTAGACTGTTGTTCCCCACAGTTTACTCTCATGGACATCATATTTTCTTTTTTCCTATCGTGGAGTATAATTACAGTTCATCCTCTTAGAGTGTGTCCACTCATAATTGCTTTGATGAGGGGGAGGGACTATTTTATTTTGTGGTGCCTTACACAGAATATGGAGCCCTACACAGCGTGCATAGTGAGCAACAACTAAAGCAAGGATCACACAAGATACAGTGGCTTAGTGGTTAGCACTGTCGCCTTGCAGGGTCCGAGGTTCAGGGTCCAGGTATATTTCCCACCTTGGAGTTTGTGTGCATGGAGTTTGGATGTTCTCCTAACCTTGGTGGGCTTCCTCCCACAATCTAAAAATCCAAAAGCATGCAGAAATGGTTAACTGGCATTATGTGTGTATGTTAACCGAAGGTCCCACCAGTTGTTAAATGGGAATAAATACAATGCTAATCAATCCTGGCCTCCATGGTCCTTAGTTGGACTATCAAGGTTCCTAGACGGATTGATGGAGGAGTTAATTTCACTTCCCCAGTAAATTCAGGGAATCCAGCAATCCCAAAAGGATATGAGCATAGGTCTACCTGGTACCTTTTACTTACTCATCCTATTTTTTACACACAAATAACAAACTATATGGCTGGCTATAAATAAATGTGCACGGCAGAAATTGAGATAGACCTTAATACAGTTTCTGGACCTGATCTGATGCCTTCTAACCCCTGACCTCTGAGATCCTATAATGTAGAACAACACACTTTAACAAGGCATATACTCAGCTTAAATTAAACAGAGTTGTCTCCAGACTCTGAATTTTGATTGGAAAATCTGGATCATACTGTATTTGACACCATCCCCAGACTTTTAGTTTTGTAGCAAAAGGTACATACAAAAATCTGGTTTATTCTCAGCTTTATGCAGTCTCAAATGAAAAAAAATGTAGCTAAACAACTTTAAACCGTACATTGAACAAACCTAAAATTATGCCTAGCACAATAAAACAAATTTGAGCTTTGTGCATACATTTATGTGGTAAAAAAAACAACAAATGCCTGTTTCTAATTTGCAAAAATGTAACATTTCTAAATTACTGTACTTGTGACTTTGCACATCTCTGCACTACTCCTGCCTTGTTAATTAATCTTCAAAGACTAAGACTTTTCCAACAGTCAAATTATAGGATACATATAGAAATAGCTATAGAGTATGGTGAAAAAAGATGCATAAGGGTTAATGGTTAGAAGTACATCCTATCCGGAAATCCTGTTTTATTGCATTTTTATATATACAGTAGTAAGAATGTCCCTAATAATTCTTTCCATTCTAAAACTGTGTTGTGTGAAAGTGGAACATACAGTATTTGCTGATGCAATAAACTTGCTAAAGTTTAAAGTAATTACTGTATAACAGAAATGGTCGTATCAGCTTCCAGATAAGAATACATTTTAAATCAGCTTTTTGTTAAATTACAGTTTCAACCAGCTGCAACATTCTTCAATTTATACCCATCACTGTAATATGTAAGGATACACATACTACTTGAGGTCATTCATTCCAAACATCAGGAAATGAGTCTTGAATCAAAACACACACACACACACACACACACACACACACACACACACACACACACACACATAGAGTTTTTGTTGCTTAAATATTTTTAACTTTAGAACAAAAATTTCCAGGAATTTTGCCTTGGCATGCGAAGCATTTCAGCATATGAGTGACCGAACATAACCGAACGCTGGATAAGTTGTACGCACATCCAAGAGCCGTTCAAAACTTGTTTGTGTCAGCAGAAAGCCAAATGAAGCGAGTTTACTTTTTTTTTTGCGTGCAAGATTTAGTCAAGATATGAACACCATGGGTCTAGAGAATGTTGTCAAGGACGGTACCAAGAAGAAAACAGGGTGATTTTCAGTTTCAGAGCAGCCGGTGCCAAGAGGAATCGTAAATTAAGGTTATGTAAGGTAATGTGTATTTATTTCATACTTTACTTATTTAACAGGTCTTTTCTAAATATTTAGATTGTTTTTCTATTTAAACAAATATGATTATAGTGTTGGAAATTGGTAAAATTGGTAATATTTTGGGATGACTGGAACGGATTATCTGCTTTTACATCATTTCCTATAGGAAAATAGGAAAGAGCTCACCTGTATTGCAAAGATATCTTTGGCAATGATTTACTTCATACCTGAGGCTGCATATTGCCGTTCAAGGTGCTTTGAAATAAGCTGCTAATACATCATGTTCTTATGGAGATGGGACACTAAAAGTGGGAGGAACACAGACCATGGAAAATAATGGTTCAGTTATATATCAAAGTCTGAGCACAAATAAAACACAAGGTCAACACTGGCTTTCCCAGTAGTAATTTGGGTCCCAGACGTTTCTCTTTTTCAGGTAGGCAAATTAAATCCTGAAGACATAATGACCTCAACATTCCATAGACAGGTTCACAGTGCTAACAATGCTGATTCCCTTAAGAGCCTATGTACTTACTGTATGCTTCACATCACAAGTGCATGAAATGAATATGATGGAGAACGAATGAGTCCACACATAGTACACACACAGGTTTGTTTTCCAGATCAGGTAAAGTAGAGACTGATGTGTAAGTAGGTCACAAATCTCCAAACAGATGAAAAACCAAGAGGACAAGGCTGACTTTCCTGCTCTTAGCATATGCCTCTGACACCACACACACACACATACACACACACACACACACACACACACACACACACACACACACACACACACACACACACACACACACACACACACACACACACACACACACACACACAAAAGCTGATTCCATGAATCTATAACCTTTTAGGTTGTTACAAAATATGTAAGAGCGTTTCTGCTTTGTATATGTGAATTAAAAAGTCAATTTCTCTTCTTGTTTACAGCAATTGATTTTATCTTGAATGGCAGGCAAACCTCTGCTTGCTGCTGTCAGCACCTGAAAAGAATTGCCTTTGAATGTGTGTGTGTGTGTGTGTGTCCTTTATTTAGTTAAACATAATAAACACATTGCCATTTTTCTATAAATGAACACTTTCAACTTCTTGTTCTTTTGCACAACCATAACTGCACTAATCTCATGCCACACTTCACTCCTGGATAAAGGATTTGTGGCTCAGGAGCAGGGAAACCGTGGAAAAGGTGGGAACTGTCAAAGGCAGCTGTCACAGTGCTATAGGAGGTAACACATGCTGCGTTTCTGTGCCTGATGCCTGCCATATAAGTATGCGGAGGTGGAGGAGCTCTATTACTGGACTGATACGTTGCCATAGAGACTGTCTTTGCATTGAATTAATTCATTAAAAAAAAAAGGTAGCAGGCAACTTGGCTTCACTACAGAAATAAATGAAATATTTCTAGGCTGTACGTTTGCAGGCAGTGTCCAAAAAAAGCCATGATTTACTCTTAGAATCAAACTCACATGATAAATTACAAGATGCTGTCAGCTCATTTGATCATGTAGAGCTTGACAAAGATAGGCTGTGTAATCACAATTACACAGAACACACACCATAGCATATGCACATATGCACAAAACCTTGTGAGATAAATGCTGTCAATGACTTGGCTAGCTGTCATACATGGTTCTTGGCAAAGCATAATGTCCGCCTGTCCAACCGGAGAACAATATGAAGAATTTTGCCTACAAACAACAACAACAACAACAACAACAACTACAACAACAACAACAACCCAGCACAAACATGCAGATACATATGTCCACACATGTCGGTGCTCTTCAAAGATTTCGCTAATGCATACCCAAGCTGTTTCACAAAACAGGGCAATAAGATTAACAATCCAAGGAGATGGACATATTAACTGATAGATCTGAGAGCCCTAGAAGAGACCTTGAAAAGATAACATCTTTCGTCTATCGTTCTGCTGAAAGAATGGATAAAATCAAGGATTGGTTTGCAAAACCATTTCACCTTTACCCCTCAATTTCCTTCCTTTCAAACTGTGTGAAATCAGAGATTATCATGACCTCATTTTTACAGAGGAAAAAAGGAGATTCCTGTTTAACCAGGCTCTTGCTGTTTGCTGGGATAGAGTCACAGTGAGAGAGAGAGAGAGAGAGAGAGAGAGAGAGAGAGAGAGAGCAGGGATGTCCTCCTCCAGGCACAGATGGGAGGAATCCTTATCAGAGCCTTAGATATGCCTTGGCACATCATTGTTTCACCAATGGCAGTCCGCACATGCTGATACGCTGAGGGTTTCCAAGGCTACTCTCCTCCCCCTGTTGCCAATGCTGCTGCTTGAATATCACACAGCTATTAAAAGCAAAAGCAGCATTTTTTTCATGCACTGCCTTCTTTTAACATTATCCTCATCACCACTACTATTACCCTCAACAGGGTAATAGTACAAATCCTCAACAAATCCTGCATGCATCTCCTGTACACCTCATCTATATTATTTTGTCTCTCATAGTTGAGGTATACCTATGATGACAATCACAGGCTTCTCTCAGCTTTTTAAGTGGAAGAACCTTCACAATTGGTGGCTGAAAATACTTTTTTGCCCCACTGTATGTATACAGTATACTGTATACACAGTATATACAGTAAAAGTATCTGCTTGTCATCAGAAGCATCTGCCTGTCTGTTGGCAAAATAATAATAATAATAATAATAATAATAATAAATAAATAAATAAATAAATAAATAAATAAATAAATAAATAAATAAAATAAAAATAAAAAATCAAATAAGACCTACTTTATAAAACATCCAGGAAACATTTTGAGACGACAGATAATTAGCACAATTCCAATTCCTTAGTAGACCCTTAAAGCTCATGACCTTATTACTTAAAGCTCAAAACATTATTTGTTTTTCTGTTTTTGCAGTATAAAGTACCATCTTTTTTTTGTACAAAATAGGCAATATGATGACTTGACTATATTGTAGTTATATATGCAGTTTTAGATTTTGTTTCCCTTAATAATAAAAACCTTAATTTAAAGGGCATTGAAGATGAAACGTGGCTGGGTGTTTCAGCACAACAATGATCCCAAACACATCGCCCGGGCAACGAAGGAGTGGCTTCGTAAAAAGCATTTTAAGGTCCTGGAGTGGCCGAGCCAGTCTCCATATCTCAACCCCATATAAAATCTTTGAAGGGAGTGGAAAGTCCGTCCGTGTTGCCCAGCGACAGCCCCAAAACATCACTGCTCTAAAGGAGATCTGCATTGAGGAATGGACCAAAATACCAGCAACAGTGTTGGAAACCTTGTGAAGACTTACAGTACAGACCTCGGTCATTGCCAACAAAGGGTATATAACAAAGTATTGAGATGAAATTTTGTTATTGACCAAATAAGTATTTTCCACTACAATTTGCAAATAAATTCTTTAAAAATCCTACAATGTGATTTTCTGGATTTTTTTATCCTAAGTTTGTCTATCATAGCTGAGGTATACCTATGATGAAAATTACAGACCTCTCTCATCTTCTTTTTAAGTGGGAGAAACTGCACAATTGGTGGCTGACTAAATACTTTTTGCCCTACTATATACTGTATATATATATGTATACAGTATATATATGTATATCATGTAAGACCTATTGTATAAAACACCCAGGAAACATTTTGAGACAACAGCTAATTAGCCCAATATCAATTCCTTAGTAGACCCTTAAAGCTCAGAACGTTTTAGACATTATTTGTTTTAATGTTTTTGCAGTATAAAGTAGCATGTTTTTTTTTTTTTTTTTTTTTTTAGCACAAAATAGGCAATATGATGACGTGACTATATATATTAAACTATATATGTAGTTTTGGAATTTGATAATAATAATAATAATAATAATAATAATAATAATAATAATAATAATAAAAACCTTCATTTAAAACTGTATGATGTGTTTACTTCTGTTATCTTTGATTAATATTTAAAATTGGTTGATGATTTGAAACATTAAAGTGTGACAAACATGCAAAAAAAATAGGAAATCAGTCACTTTTCACACCACTATATACTGTATATGTCATTGATAATGGAGCATTTGGACAATTGGGAGCAAAGTTATCACTTTTGACTGTGGTGAATTTATGAATATATGATGGATGAAATCTTATTTTACACATCACTTTTGATGAAAAAGAAAACCAAAAATAATTTCAAATTTTCATAGATATCTAAATTAAAACCTACATTTCACATTTAATTATGCTTTATATGTCAATGAGATTTTATCAATCTATTCATGTTTCTGACATGACTCTTTTGAGAAACAACTCTCTCTTCTCCAATGTATGTTGTATGTACACTCTTTCCCAAATGATTATATGTCTTACTTATCTCAAGTTTAAGCTGAATATGCTTTAATTCAAAAACTGCAAAGTATAATTATTTTGGTATGTTTCATTTAAATAGAAAGGTTTCATCAAGTTCTTTCCCACAATATATTGAGATCTCACTGCAGCAGTATAGGTTATACATTTTTTTTTAAATAGTATACATATAAATACAAAAATACATTTTATGTGCCACTGAGGTGTAAGATCAGAAATATTTTAGCATATATTTGTCATAATATAATGCCAAACAATAAATCATAAATGTTTCAATATTTCCATTAGTCTCCAGAATACTCTAAATTAAACTATTAAATGAATCCCTATCGTTTAATAGGGATTAATAGAAATAATCTTGATGTAAATAATCTGTAATTAACACATCATAGTCTCTAGAGATAATAAAAAAACCTTGTCCTCAATCTTAAGCAGGACCTGTTCAGAACTGTGTAGTAATACAGTATGTAGATACACACTGCTCTATGTGAGAGTGCCATAGCTGTGGATTGCTTCAAGTTCTCTTCATTAATCACACTATTCAGCCCAGCAGGGTGCCAGTCTGGAGGAGCAATAATGCATGCAAATGTTCGTCTTCTCTACATGAAGAGACGCCAAATACCGCCTCAGCTATCTTCTTATTTATTCAATGTGAGAATTATTTCAGCTGATTTGGAACTGTAATTCCAAGTCTTTGAGCATATTGCTGTGACTGGGACTGAAATGGAAAGAAAGGAAAAGAAAGGCTAGGATAAAGCTGATATAAGATTTGAATTGGAAAAAAAGGCTGTTCTCAATTGGTATCTTTTTAAATAGGTATTTCTCTCACTCGTGTAGAGACGTATATGTAACAACCATTTTTAAACAGTAAATAAAAGCAACACTTTGCTGTACCATGGAGAGAAGAAAAGAAAGAGATGAAGGAGGGGTTTAACAAAATGCAAAGAAGAAACTCTCAGCAATTCCTGTGTATATTGTTTTTTTTGTTCCATATCAAACTTGTTTCTCCATCAACATATCTAATTATTTTCTAATTAGGATAAAGATCTCTGTGTGTGCCCACTAATTGCCACAATCAATGTCACTGAAATAGAGGCTAAAGGATGGGCTTTGACAATCGTGGATCAAAATATGTGCCAGAGGTGTCAATAACTGAAAATTAAGCCATATGAAATACATTTTTACTGTAGAAAACTTTCTGACAATTTGATGCTTTGATATGGAATGGGTCTTTTTTAAGTTGATATTTTTTTTGTACAAGAGTTTTTATTGTTTAACACACAGGTACACATACTAAGCCAGAGCTCCTGCTTTTCTGGGTTGACGGAATGGGAAGTGCCCAAGCTTGGTGGGTTTCCTCCAGGTCAAGTCAAAAGACATACAGATTAGGCTAATTGGCATTAACAAATTGCCTGTAGTGTGTGAATGAGTGTATGTGTGTGTGCCCGGTGATGGATTGTCACCCTGTCCAGGGTGTTCCCCGCCTCGTGCACTAAGTTTCCTGGCTCCAGGCCTCCAGCGACCCTGCATACAGGATAAAGCAGTGTAGACAATGAGTTAATGAGTGAGTGAGTGAGTGAGTGAGTGAGGAATGAAAAGTGGAGCTGGGATTGGTGATGCAAATGTAAATGTGAGGTGTGATAGAATATTGTGTGAGATTTCTGAACAAACTTTGAGTTTTAACCTATATGTATATGTTGTTGGTCTGTAACAAACTTTAACACCTTAACCCTAAAACATGTTTATGTGTCAACAAAATTCAGATATGTAGAATATATTGATTAACCTTCTAAATTTGTTGTAAATATGATTCCATATGATCTGATGAAAGTGTTTAGCTCGCCAGCAAAATGTGCTTTCCTTATTCAAGGAATATTATGCTTTGATCATCCATAAAAATACATATACATAACAGTATTGTAAGATTACACGATTCAGTTATTGCATATGATATAAGTACTAGCTGTTACATTATCAGTGATGCAAATTAACAAGTTAACAATGATAGAATTTTTAAGCTCTAAATTGAGAAATTTTGTCAACAAACCAACATTGAATATGAATTGATAAATTATTAACTCAGCATTTATAAAATAATAATGATCAGTTGAGTCAAGAGCAGCAGTGAGAGTCTGGATCCTTGTATAAATGTGTATAATTATTACATGTGTAAAAGATAGTGCCCCCTCTTTTAATTCAATATTTTCCGATATTAAAATATAATAAAAATCATCTCATCATAGCAGGTTTCAGTATTAGGCAAATACTGTACATCCTCAGATGAACAACAACATTGAATTTTTTTTGTGCCATTATTTATTTAACTATATGGATGATACTAAGTACCCCTTACTGCTTCCACAGGATTTAAGAGGGTAAGTTGTAGCCAGGTGCTGCTAATCATCAGCCGTTAATTAATTGATCATCAGCAGGTGTGGAAATCTCTATAAAAACAGTGGTGTTGGCGGTTGGTCTGAAACATTCAGGTGTGTGTTAACACACTGCCAACAGAGAAAGGCATAATACATGGTGTTAGAGAAGCAAAAAAAACATTTGCAATTGCTATAAAAAAATTTCTAAACAATTTGGAGTTCAATGCTTAACAGTGAGAAAGATTATTTACAAGTGAAAAGCATTTAAGGCAGTTGCCAATCTTTGCAGGAGTGGATGTCCAAGCACATTCATCCCAAGATCAGACTGTGCAATTCTCAGAGAAATCCAAAGCAGAAAAAAAGGAGAAGGATTCTGGAACAATGTTCTATGGACAGAGGAGGCCAAACTGGAGTTGATTGGATTTAATGCTCAGCGCAATGTTTGTGCAATGAAAACCAAACAGAATTTCAGCAGAAACGCCTCATACACACTGTCAAGCATGGCGGACGAGGGCCTTGATTTGTGCTGGTTTTTGCAGCCACAGGACCTGGGTACTTTATAGTCATTGAGTTAACCTTTGTAGTCATTGAGTTAACGTTGCGTACCAGAGTATTTTAGAATCAAATGTGAGGCCATCTGTCCAACAGCTAAAACAGGACAAGGATCTGAAGCACACCAGCAAATCTACATCAGAATGGCTGAAAAATAAAAGAATCTAGGTTTTGAAATGGCTTAGACAAAGTCCAGGGGCCTCATGTATCAACGCTGCGTATGCACAAAAACTTTGCTTACGCCAGTTTTCACGCTCACGGTCGGATTTACTAACAGTGAAATTAACGTGAGAATGTGCGTTCTTCCACGCCAACTTCATGTCTGGCGTACGTGTATTTCTTGTGTGTGTTTGTTTTTATTTCCGTTGGTGACTCCTAGAGGCAATTATGTTAAATTGCACACTACAAAGTATCGCACCAACACATGTGGAAAACATTGCTATTACTGTAATTTATAATTGATAAAATGGGTTAATTGACACAATATTTTTCTACCAATTATTTGATTTAGAACATATAAAAGCATTTGCAAATCTATACAACCCTTAGTCTATGGCAATGGCAGTGTTGGCCTTATTAGAGGACATTGTCAATGGCTGAATCCAAAGGGAACGCATTTTTAGGGATCACAGGGATTTTCTGGCCCACGATGATGACTGGCTTATTAGCCGTTTCAGATTTCCAAGAGCTATCCTCTTGGAGCTCTGTGCCGAGTTGGGTCCAAATTTGGAAAGAGATACATCGATGAGCCGCGCATTACCCGTTCCCTTACAGGTGCTGACAACGCTTGGTTTCCTGGCAACTGGTTCTTTCCAAAGGGAACTGGCAGACCGCTCGGGGTTAAGCCAGTCGTCTTTGAGCCGTGCAATGCCAGCTGTATGGGACGGGATCATCCCATACACAATAAGTCTTATTATAAAAAAACATATCTTTTATTGGATGATACATTGATGGATGTATTTATTAATTACTTTACTACATATTGAATGGAAATTAAGTTAATATTGCAGTTTGACTTGGACAGTGTATTTATGCAATTTTATACCATTTCACTCCCTTGAAACGAATTTGTAACTATTTAATGAAATAATTTTCATGGACAATCTCGAGATAGCTACAGTAATAGCTACCTTTATGCCCTGACAATCCATTGGTTGCACTGGACAAATCCACAAGATCTCAGACCAGTCTGAAGCCACCTACTAGACTACAGATATAGATAGAACACGTAAAACTCCACAAACCCGGATCAAACCCAGGTGCTGTGAGGGTCTAATGCTATTCACTATACCACCCTAGACTGAATACTGTTCGAATCAGAAGACTAAATGAAGTTTAATTGTGGTGCCAGATAAAATGCCTATTAAATGATGATAATTTAGTAATTATAATAATAATAATAATAATTCAAAGACTTTACTGTATTACACATCTTTGCCAAAGATTATTAAATGTGACAATCACGAACCATGAGATTTGTGTAATTTGCAACATTCGCAATATCTACTCCTATAGAAGGAGTCTTCCAAGAACATTAATTTCTATGGGATATCACGTATTCTGTACATTGCATTGCAACCTGCACTACTCTATCCAGATGTGGCTTCTTCTGAAGTATTGTGTCCGAGTTTCAGTTATTCGATATATTCAATTCAATTTTATTTGTATAGCGCTTTTAACAATTGTCATTGTTGCAAAGCAGCTTTACACAAAAGGAAATTATGGAAGTTTGTTTGAAATGTGATTGTGTGTGTATCAAAATGATAAGATTGTCCCTGATGAGCAAGCCAAGGGCGATGATGATGGTAGCAAGAAAAAACTCAGATAGAAGGGATTGATGTCCATGCACCATGTCTCTTGTGACCCAAGTCTCCTGGGATAGGCTTCAGGCCTCCTGAGACCCTAAATACAGGATTAAACAGTATAGACAAGTATAGATAAGTAAGTATACTGTATATCAGTATCACATTTTCAATTATGCTGTTGTACTGACTACTCAGTTTAACACTCTTGTTTGTGTGATATTGCTTAATTGTTTCAGGGAGAGAAATTCACTTGTTAATGTTAATCTATGTGTCTATCCATGTTTTTAAACTGTATTTTAATGGTTAATGCTATAATGATAACGCCTAAGAAAGGCACAAGTACTGTAGTTGCTCCTCAACGTGTAATCACATACCATTTGTATCACCTAACGTTGCTCGTAATTTTCCTACACAGTCTGAAGGCACTGCAGCAACTGAGCCTGGGAGGACTGCCATTTCAAATTTGCTGTTCTCAGGCCTTTTTGTTATAACATCCTTTAATGGATGTCACAGCATTTACCATACAATGTAGCCAACAAGCTGTTCAGTAGATGCAGAATCAATAGCCATGTTGGGAAAATCTATGTAAGCCTGGTTGTACAAAATCATGCTGTATAGATTAAGTTCCGAGCTGACAAACAAATGAAGCAAAGTCACACCTATAATTCACCAGCACTGTTTGCATAATTCTTTTCATCCTGAGCCTTTCTGGCAGCTAGCAACTCTCTGTCCATTAAAAACAGAGCCTGCAGTAAGTGAAATCAATTACACAATGAGCGAGTCAAGAAGAGAAAAAGACAGGAAACAGTGCATCATATTCACTCAACTGTGTGACTTTAAATTAATGTCTGAAGACTTCTCCACTGTCCTCATGAGGCGG
Source organism: Channallabes apus (assembly GCA_030522415.1). Classification (NCBI taxonomy): domain Eukaryota; kingdom Metazoa; phylum Chordata; class Actinopteri; order Siluriformes; family Clariidae; genus Channallabes; species Channallabes apus. The sequence continues at coordinate 16,704,216 of CM060114.1, forward strand.
CCAGGATTATGTTATTAAATCCAGGGGATTACTTTTTCTGGAACTGTGGCCCAGTATGACAAAACCCCATTAAAGAAGTCACACAAGAGCACAGACAACTGGTCATTCGTTGCATGCTTTAGAAGGCTGTTACTTAATGGTTAGCGTTAGGATTTTGTCTTTTGTCTTACATTTTCCCTTGATGGTGTTTAAATTTTCCAGACAACTCTTTCTTTGTTCCCCCTTTTTCCTCCTCACTCAATTTATATCAATTAAATTCAAATTTTATTTATCACATACACAGCATGATATGCAATGAAATGCTTATACAACTGCCTGAAACCTAAAAAAGAAAAAAAAAAAAGAAAACGGTTTGTGAGAATGAATTGCACTAGTAAAAGTAAATAGAAAGTAATATTTAAATAGAGAAGTAAGAATAGGAAATAAAAGTTGGGTAAACAAATAAGCAGAAAACTGTAAGCTGAAAAATTTACAATACGTTGAAATAGAAATGTATTAGATGTTAAGTGTATAAGTCATACAAGATAAATTACAGCTGAGTGCAGTTAATCCTGTGAAAAATGAGCAATGTACAAACACGAACAGGACAATGTGCAAAGTCCCAATGGACATGCAAGCAAAGTGCAAACCTGCGTAAATATGCAATGTGATGAGTAGTGTTGCATCCTGACTTCCTGTTAGCAGGAATGTACAGTACAGTGTTTATTGTGTGAGAGGACAAAAGCAACAGATAAGATTGTTTAGTCTTACATGGTGCTCTGGTTGTAGAGCTCGTCTGTCCTGCATAGTGCTGTTCTCTCAAGCGTCTGAGGTAGTAGAGATGCTGCCAGGCCTTTTTCACCACAATGTTGATGTGACAGGACCGTGAAGGATCCTGTATGATGTAAACACCGAAAAACCTGAAGCTGTCCTTTCTCTCTCCACTGGGCTCTCATTAATGATGGTGGTCTGGCAGTTCCTATCACGCTTTGTTCAGTGGTCCACTATCAACTCATATTTGTCTTGCTGACGTTGGAAATTCTTCCTACGGTTTATTCCCCTCTCATTGGTTTCCTCAGAACATTCCATAGAACATGCGAATTGTCTCATCATTTCAACTTAACTTCTTTAAGTTAAACTTTAATTTAAGTGTTGCTTTGTCAGATTTATTTATTCAAGATTCAAGATTCAAGATTCAAGATTCTTTATTTGTCACATGCATAGTTATACAAGTACAACACGCAGTGAAATGTATCATTTATTTAAGTGATGGTGGTGGGGATGACTATGAATTAATTATCATAAGTAATGTTGAGAATTGTTTTTATGATTATGATTCTAACTGCATCAAAAGATATGATAAGGAAGGTTTAGTAACTTGATATGATAATATGACATGAAAAAGTAAATCATATCCTAGTTGTTCTGTAAATTATATTGCTCCTTGAATAGCTTTTATTCTTGTAGATGTTCCCGGCAAACAAATCATAAGAATCCTACATTGGGTTGTTTTTAGTCTAATTTACAATGCAATTTATTTCTGACCGGTTCTTAAAATTTGTCAGAAATCATAGTGAGAGCTTGACTATTCCTTTTCTTTCTTTTGCCTAGACTGATATCCATGTCATTTTCAGTTTTTTTTGTTGTTGTTGTTGTTGTTGTTGTTGACTCTACTTCTGTATCTTGCTGAATCTAACAAATTTTTATGTAAACACTGGATTGTCTTCAGTCCTGGTAGCATAACCTACTCTGTCAATCATAGTCACATCACGAAATAAAATGAGCAGAAGCGTTAGAATTATCACTGCCTTGTTGGTTGCCCCTTAGGCTATAGTGTGACAATTGCAGGATAATTGCATTAAAAAAAAAAAGAAAAAATATGGAAAATACGCCAAAAGGTTTTTTACCCAATTAAGAGTGCTTGTGTGCAGTGGACCATAGAGATAAAGGACAAGGCTGAGCATGAATGAGTTTATATTTGATATACCGTAACATGTGAAACAATCAGATATACAAAGAGAATATGCTTCTTGTACACATGTCTATGAGTACAAAAAGTGTATCAGAATGTGTATGTTCAGCTCCATTTGTCTATGTGCATTGCTAAAAAACATTTAAATGTATTTTTCCTTATGAATTCAGAAACCACTTTATTAGGTGTACCTTTATGTACAAGCAGCAACAAAAATCTAAAATCTGAATAGGGAAACTGGCACTGTTGTTTGGCAGGCTGTTTTTCTATATTTCACAAACTGCTGATCTTTAGGGATTTTCATCTTTGGTTAAAAGCTTCAGTTAGTACATTTGTGCAGTGTTTTCCTGACTTCCATGAACTGTGCTGCTTCAACATTGAAAATTTAGAAATTATGATGCTGTTCTGTAAGTGCATCTAGACTTAACTCATATACAGTATATTTAAATGAACTTTATCAGTGTTTGCTACATTTAAAAGGACTTGTCACATGAGAAGGCACTTTAAAGATGAGATAATAGGAGCCGGAGATCAAAGACCTTTGGACTGACTGTTGTAAACAGAATTATGCCACAACATAATGTTAATCTGATTTCAACAGATCAAGTTACACACCATACAGTTCCTGTTTTTTGTTCAATTCTGAGCTGTGCAGAATTTCACAGTGGTCTCACCGTGAACATGGAGCTTTTCTCAGATTCCTTCTTCTGTCAAAAAAACATGTTGATATAAGAATTTGCTATGCTAAATTTTTTGTATATACGTACTGTATGGGAACATGGTAGTCTCCAATGAACTGTGGTCCTATCAGGGTGAATTCTTCTAGATTGTGTCCCCTAGGATAAGCTCTGTATACAGTACACTGTCCACCTGAAGATGGATGAATGAATGATTAATTCAATCAATCAATCAATCAATCAATCAATCTAAATGAAGTATATAAAGCTATGAAGTACAGCTTTTTCTCTTGCAAAGAAAATCAGTCATAAAAAGAGTGCAAGTTAAATTGGATGTATAACCTCTTATTTCTTGTTTTGAACTCGGAAATTCATAGATATCATCAGCTCTTGGCAGCAACAAGCTGAGATAATCTGATGTTTTGACACATTGACAAATGTCAGCTGAATATTTAAGCAAAGCCATGCTGACATAAAATGTAGTAAATTTTACATCTCAACAGACATCTCTCATCACTTATGGTTTATGCTACACTGGTGACAAAAACATATTCTCTCGTTTTTACCTAAATCATTAATGTTTTATTAAAAGCACAACGTATGCAGAAAGGGTGCAAAAATGACAGGGATAAAGTCAGAGCTGTCATATAAAACAAAGCACAACAATTAAGTGAATAATTTCAGTGGAAAGAACGAGGCATTTAGAAGCCTGACTCATCAGAGAACTCAAAACCATTGATGCTAAACACATGACTCAGCACAATATTCATTTTTAGTAACTTTCAGTTGGAGACATTCACTACTTTTTTAGTACAGCAGAGTGATTATTATTATTATTATTATTATCTCACATAAAGACGTATCTTCATAGCTATAGCCTTGGCCCATTTCTCCCAACCATGACATACAGTATTTTAATCTAATGGATTTATTACATTTCTTTTTTTATTTGCTTTCTCTTCTAATTTTCATTCTGTAGATTCTTGTTGCTAAGGTTGGACAGTCACTGAGAGAATCCAAATGTCCCTATCATGCTTCACCAGGCTGACAGCTGGAGCATGGGGCTCGCATACACATTTGCACACCAAGTGAATCCGCAGGTTGTAAAAGCAGTTTGCATGACAACAAAGCAAACAGAAGCACAAAAAAATCTTGCTTTACAAGGTAAAATTGGGAAGGCTACAAGCAGAGTTTAATTAACTTTTTAACTTTTATTATTTCATTAATATAGATACAACTGGTCACAGACATGATGGGTGTTCCACAGGACAATAATTACCACCTCGAGTCCTAGCCACCTTTTATAATGCATTAGCTGGCAGGACCGCTGGTGGAAGGCAGACTGAAGACCTAAAAAAATCTCTTGTCTTGAACATAGCATTGATTTTAACTAAACTCTGCAATTACCAGCTGTGTGATCAACAGCACCATTAATTCCCCAGACTGGTAAGTAAAGATGGCTTGTCTGCAGGAAACTAACATGTTTATAGTTTTAATCCTGCTTCTAGGCCTGTTAAAATAATTCTATTTTATTAATGAATAAATTATAGAACAACTGATACATACATTATATTGGATGTCACTTTTTGGGCTTATATATATATATATATATATATATATATATATATATATATATATATATATATATATATATATATATATATATATATTACAACCCTGAAATTAGCTCTACTCATCCAGAACATAACTAGCCAACTGCTATTATAATAAAGGATAATTTGTTCTTTTACACAGGTTATAATGAAATCCTTGGCACAAATTTCTAACATAAGCACACTTCCATATTAAAACAGTCATAATAATCACCTCATTTAGAATTTCAATTACTAGTTTAAAAATCTCAATAAATGCACTTTTTCTTTCATATGTGCAGATACGAGTTAATTTGCAACTCCTCACCAGTGTGATGGCTACAGCCATAAATGTGTGGAAAGAATATCTGAAATTCTGTTTGCTGTGGGCAAAGTGTCAGAGGCTAAGGTGAATGCTTCACTATTCAAGCCACGTTCACTTTTGACTTGGTAAGATTTTTACACAATCTCATTAATTTCACTTAAAAGTCATTTTTATGCGCTTCTCCCACCATATCTTAGCGAGCAACCCAACCTGTGCATATTTCATTTGGCAATTTGAATATGGCTGACACAAGATATTATGCCACAGAGATGATTATTATTTGTCTAAAAATCTGTATACGTTACTAAGACACAGAAACCTCAAAATATATGCTGAGGTAAGCTGACATTAAAGAAATAATAATAGTAATAAGTTATACAGTACTTATATACAGTATGTACAGTAACTGTGAACACACCAGCTATTACTATTCAGCGCTTGTGCACCTAGCTATGATGTTTCTTGTTAGCTGATCTACTGTATATCTATAAAAATTAATCCACATCAGAGCAAAACTATTACTGTTGGTTGACTTGCTTTTACATTTGGTCTGCTTTTAGACTGCACATACTGTAATTAAATAAATCACCAAAAAAAAAAAAAAAAACACAAACCCATGTTTTTTTTTTGTTCGTTTACTGTGAAAAATAAAATAGTAAAACCTTTTATACACTAATCTCAAGCACACACAAAAAAATTGGCAGCCTTCAATTTAAAACAATTGAGGTAATGATTCACATTAAATACTGCCAATCTGAACCAACATAAACTAACTGAAGCCATTTTTAACTTTGATGCCATTAGAATTTTTTTTAAAGATATGATTTAATATTTTACTTTGTTATCTATTGTTATCTTACTAAAATGTAGGACATTGCAATGCTGTTTTTGCATTCATTGACTGAAATACATAATATTTCCAGGATAGCATTCTTTCATCTAAGAAATATTGCCAAGATAAGTAATATACAGTATTGTCACTAAACAATGCAAAAAAAATGAATTCATGCTTTCTAACACCTTACTGTCTTGATGTTCAACTACAGTAGGTGCATGAACAAGCACTAGTTAGTTCAGAATGTAGCAGCAAGGGTGCTCACTAGAACCAGAAGATACGAACACATCTCCCCTATATTATCCACACTGCATTGGCTCCCAGTGAAATTTCACATTGATTTTTAAATACTACTTTTGACGTTTAAAGCATTAAATGGTCTCACGCTGCAGTATCTGAGTGAACTGCTAGTGTCACGGCTACTTCAATCAAAGGATGCAGGCTGCTTGTCAGTATCATGAGAATAAAGGAGCAGAACTGGGGGACTCATGGACATAGAGTGTTATAGTGAACTGGTATGTTTAGACGCTGTCTTCCCTACTCTCATTGATCACTCTGGTTTGTTGATGGTGAAGCGACATCCCAGGGAGCCCTAAAGTCTGTGTTTCCTTCTGACTCTCTCTTTTAGTTATGCTGTCATAACTTAATAATGTTTAGTTATGGATTCTGCACTAAATATACATTCACTTTATAGATTATGTGGCACTTGTCCATCTTCTCTTGTCTTCTTTTCCTCTCTCTCTCTCTCTCTCTCTCTCTGTTGAGCTACATATGCCACTCCTGAGCTGTCAGTGATGCCCTCTGGACCTGTCTGACTCATCCTGGTGCTCGTCTCGTCACATGGATGCCCCGTGTGGTCTGCTTGGGATGCTTGTGGTGACTGGGCACAGTTCCACTTTACCATGAAGAAGGTCCTGTGTGACTCCAGTCTTTCAATAGTTCAGGACTGGAATTTCCTACAGTCTACCTGTGCCTCCAACAACAAACTGGACTCCATATTTACTTAGACATCAACTATTATATTGAACTTTCAGAAGCCTAACCCACAGTATGACTGCAAAACGATTCCTGCTATCCGTTTCACCCAAATGAGGATGGGTTCTCTGTTGATTGTCCCTAATTAGATTGTCCCTAATTAGATAGGGACAATCTAATCATTTTGATTCATACACATTTTTCATATTTCATACATATTTCCATAATTTCCTTTTGATTCTGTAAAGCTGACATGTTACAATGACCATTGTTAAAAGCGCTGTACAAATTAAAGTATAACAAGCAATTAGACATTCAGATCTTTGAAATAAATGACTGTGGCCTTCTCTAAGCAACTAATTAATAAAAAAACTAAACTTTGGTCAAGATCTTAAATTTGAAGTTTCAAAATACAACACTGTAATAATTATAATTTACACTAAATGTATAATATGCCCACGACCCTGAACACAGGATTAAGCGGTATAGAAGATGAATGAATGAATGAATGAATGTATAATATGTACAAATATTCACCCATCTTCTATACTGCTTTATCCTGTATTCAGGGTCGCAGGGGGCCTTGAGCCTATCCCAGGAGGCTTAGGGCATGAGGCGGGGTATACCCTGGACAGGGTGCCAATCCATCGCAGGGCACACACACATACAGTACACTCACTCACACACTACGGGCAATTTAGGAATGCCGATTAGCCTAATCTGCAGGTCTTTGGGAGGAAACCAGAGTACCCGGAGGAAACCCACCAAGCACAGGGAGAACATGGAAACTCCATGCACACAGAGCCGGGAATTGAGCCTGGCTGGGAATCGAACCCGGACCCTGGAGGTGCAATGCGACAGTGCTAACCACTACACCACCATGCCTCAATACGTTATACTTTTTTTTTTTTAATGCAGTGATAATACTTTTTCATTTCGACCTGAAATCATGGTCTTGTCCGAAGCACAAAAATTATAATAATAACATAAATAAGTAAATATATAACTATTATTTTTATAATAATTATTATTATTATTATTATTAATAATAAAATTATTTTAAAAATATATTTATCACATCCAACATCTGAATCTAAACTACAAGATTGTATTCTTTGTGAAGAATACAAAAGGTACACAAGTCATGGGTTCACCAAAAACTGGACATTTAAGGACTACTATCTTCAAATGACCTCTTGTAGAAATCCATCAGCCAAAGCTTTGTGCAATCAACTTTAGGTCAAAAGTCTGTCATGTTTGAACAGCTTCTATTTCAGGATTTTCTAAACAGCAATCACTGTGCCTTCTCTCAAAACTCTTAGCAACCTTATTATCACAATGGAGTGTCCATTCTCATCTGGAGGAGAGGTGCGCTGAGGCTCGGCAAAGGTGCAGAATCATCATTTTGAGAGCAAAGCATTCTGAGCCACTCCACGTCAAGACATCAAGCCAAAGTAATTGCTGCAAGTGAGCCAGCAGAATTGGCCATGGATAAATAGGTCACTTAATAGGCTGTTTACTGCACAGTTGGACATGATACATGAGAGCAGGAGAGACCAGAGCAAAATGCAATGCCGGGAACATACTGTGGAAGCATCTATCTCAACTCCAAGGCAATACCAATAGAGAGTGATAATATATTGCAGAAAATGCCTTCGTACTCTGTGCTATTTTGTAGGACTAAGCTCATTTAAATGACCAAAAATCCATCAACTTTCAGTGGCTATGATCTGCTAAAGGCAGAGATTTTTATTTAGCTAGATATTATATTTATTTACTTCAATTGTGATGAACTTGGATGCCAAAAAGTATGTAGAATATGTATTTTGAAAGCCACTAAAGTATGGCCGCAGTGTCTGAATAACATAAATGGCTGCTTTGGAGTAAAGCAACAGTGATCTCGGTTGATTATTGGTTATGCCACATAGGTCTTAAACAGACTCTTCCCTTCATGTTTTTATCTTGGCTGTGAACTCAAAGTGAGGGCAAGCATAGGAAGTGAGGCTGAAGTCAGAGTCGCCATGGAAACAGTGAAACCACTGAAATGTTACCCTCACTCTAACCCGCACCATTTCTTTAAGCACAAATAATATTCTGGCTAAGTGTTCAGGCAGAAACCATGATACAAACATTAGCTCTGTCAATCTATGATGGCATATTGTTTCTTGACTTAATCTAACACAAGAATTACCTTAAATGGAGAACTATGTAAAACATAATGGCTATTTTTCAGTGCTTTAAGGCAAATATGCCCTACATGACCACTCTTTTATAAATGATTGCTTGACACAAACATCTGTGCAGCTGGTCACTGGGGATTTCATGTACTGTACTGTAGGCTTTTTGTTTCCTCCTACAGACCGCTTGGGATGAGAATTGAGTACTGATAAGAGTGCCATGCTTTTACATGAAAAGGTTCGAAACAGTAAATATGGCAAGACACAGCAAGCATCGATGACACCGTTTTCAGCATCTGTCTCAAAATGGCCTTCTGCCCGAGTGACCTACTTCATCAAGACAACTATGGCTATAGTAACCAAGAACCAAATTGGTGGAACCAATATATTTTTAATGTTTCTTGATATATAAATATCAATTAACTGTTTTTTCTTACCTAATTTTGCATAGCCAATCCAACATTCTTTGGGATCCTGCAAAATAGGAAAAAAATTACTAGGGCCTTTACTGTGGACCTACAGTAGTAAGCATCCGTTGGACCACCATGCTGCCCAGGTTTGTTGGCACATATATATATTTTTTCTTTTTCAAAAAAAAAAAAAAAGTGTATGATTTTGCTATTCACACACCATGATGATATTTTAAAATAGTAAAGGGGTGTACATATGATGCAGTGTCAGCACTAGAATCTGTTCTTCTCAGGCATCTGTGTGTTAAGTGCTGCATTCAATCTGCATGATTTTTTTTTTTCCAATGCACCATTACGCTTTCACTTAGTACTTCTCATACTCTCAGTGCCTGAAGCTCTTCTCTCAATCTACATCCACTTCGCTGATGCACTGTGATACTGTTGTCAATAACGGATACTCGTTTTTATTACTTTATTTCAAGGTGGAGAAAAAGTCCAGCAATAACCATGCAGGCACTGGCCCGTGAAATAGTTTTGTTCTTTACTACACAGATATTGCTCAAAGGGTTTCTCTCTCTCTCTTCATCTTGCTCTCTCTTCCTCTCTCAGGGGGGGGGAGCAGTCAAAGAAAAGTAGCACAGCCGTTACTGTGCAATTTATCTTTGTTAGAAAAAAAAGAAAAGAGCACAAGACCGAACACAAACAAAAACAAGAAAATAAAGTGGTTTGGGCTTACGACCATTGATCATAAATTCCATTAAGATTTGACACTGCACCAGATTGGTAGTGGGACAGTGGTGTGTCTTTTACCAGGTGGAGACATACAACAAGGACAGTGCGAGAGAGAGAGAGAGAGAGAGAGAGAGAAGAAGGAGAAGAAACGAATTTCATAATGATGCAATCACAATATTTTACAGTAAACTGATTTCTATTTCACTGGCATGAAACTGTTATGCCATGATAGCAAACAATATCAGTTTGCTACAAGTGGCATCTCAGAGCCTGAACAGATAATTATTATGTGTAGCAGCAGGCGAAAAAAGATGCAAAAAAACGAGAAAAACCTCTTTGCACGTCTACGTTGAAGCCATTTCTAAACACACTGAGTGTCCTCATAACTTAAAACAGCATTTATGACAGTGTGAGCATCCTTCTTTAATATGTCAATTCTGTTAGGTTTATAACATTCAGAAAAAAGTACAAAAGCTACAAAACAATCCACTTGTCATATGAATTCTCACAAACGTTCTGAAGGTTTGGTACAAAGACAGCGACAGTGTCTGAAGTTCATTTTAACTGCTCTTATCTAAAAAAAATGTTTCAATGCATAATTATTCTCGGAAAAAGAGTGTATTTTTCCTTTTCAAACACAAAGACACCAATTAACAGTAAGGAAAGTTATTATTTGAAGTACAAAATCTATAACGCAGGGCTATGCTGCACAAACAGGACACATCTTAGGAGGAGAGACACTGCTCCTCTGAACTGAGAAGAGTCAGCTGAGGTGATTCTCACATTTGCCTAGTACAATAATTCATACTGGAAGATATCCAACCCTGTACCTCTCCTATTTAAGACCACAGAGCCCACAGGCAACAGTAGGCAGTATCATCAAATGTAACAGTAGATGGTTTTTATGTCGTACTTTGAGGTAATAATATATGTGCCGAAACACTGCGAGGAGTGGTAGCAAGTTGACCACACGATCCACTCGCATGTAATGGTAGCACATGGGCGTCACCGCGGGTACTCTCTAGCTCCAAATAAATCAATTTCACTTCCAGGTTGCTACTAGGGAGAGGAATCACCAGGTAACACCTGATACGATATTATCACTATATCAAGCTGGTGATTCGATTTGTAGTGTGATTCTGTAAATATCAGGAGTTTTTTTTTTTTATATCCCCCCCCCCCCCACCCCCAGATCTTGTTGCACATGAAAGAATCCCTCATCTTGTAATATGTAAAAGTTCAAGGGGCTGGATAATTATGCAAACCTCTATGTATGTGTGCACTGTTAGTTGATATACAAAGATACTTGATTATATGACTATTCTGATTTATATTGTGAAAGTATGCAATATTAGACACAAATATAAATATATGAGACATTATTAAAGAGTATTACAATATCCATCATGTACCACTTATTTCTTGATTACCTGGAAAGGTTCAGGTCATTGATCTAAACAAAGTATATAAAGAAATGAGAACCTCTGTCCAGCAGGTCAGGACAGTGGCATTAATCTCCTCTGGTGTGTGTTGTGCATTTGAATCAGCTCTTTAGCAGTAGGCTCACATTTTAGACACACTGATAATCCCTGCACCAGCATGCTGTGCAAAGAGGGCTATAAATGATCAGGACAGCAGCGGACAGGGCAGATACCAAGGTCAGTGTTTTACTTTAGCTGGTATACTCTAATTAAATCACAGAATCCTGCATCGAACACCAACAGAGAGACCCCTACTCTGCCATAAGCCAATTAAATTTGTGGCACAAGGTGAAATGTAACTCGGCACGTCAGCCAGTGAAACATGGCCCGTCTGGCGCAGGTTCAGAAAGCTCTATATAACTTCACCAAACCGAAGATAGAGTTGCCTGGAGAAGTAAATAATCTAAATAAGATCTTGTGTGTATCTCATTCCCATGCATTCTGCTTAGAAATAAAAGTTGGAAAGTCTCACACAACTGTCGAGTGTGATATGACTTTTATAAAACCGTTCTACAAGCAACATTTTTTTTTAATTAAAGGATTATGATTTGTTTGCTTATTTAATTAGTTATTTGGCTCCTCCAACACAATTCCTTCCACGAATGGAGGAACTAGTGCAAGGAACAACCTCCACTTCTCAAAACATGAAGCCAATGCCGAAACTCAATTAACGATTATTAGAACCAAAGGTATACCATAGCATTGTCATTCAAGTTTTCACAAAGTTGTCAAGTAAAATAATGTAATAATGGCAAATGACAACAAGCTAATGTTACCACTAATGTTAATCACTTATGAGTTAATCACTGATGCTAAAGACAGTTTACAAATGGAAATTCCGAGGCTATTAGTAATATACACATTTATTAGTCATACTGTTGCCATATCTCAGATGAGCTGAGATAGTTTTTTTTCATAATTCACAGTTGTGCATCAGCTCGTAATATCTCTGCCTGACTCCTACAAGCACGTTGGTGAGAAGTCTACTAGCCAATACTACGCAGTGCTCTCCAGCTGGAATCAACCAAATATCCTACAAATAGAGGGGTGTCTGTGTTCTTTTTGGATAGATAAATGTTTCAATATGTTATGTTTTCTTTAGTCTAGACTGAAGAAGCTACTTTGGATGAGTAGTGAAACGCATCTACCTAGTAAGAAAGTCCAGTTGATGTAACTTAACTTCCAGATACCTGTGCCAATCTGTGTGTAGATAGAAAGGTCCGCTGTGGCAACCCCTTGATGGGAGCAGGTGAAAGACCAACAATATAATATAATATAAAAACTTTCATTCAGTTGCTCACATCAAGCGGTCGCCACAGCAGATCATCCGATCCACACACAACTTGGCAGATGCCCTTCCTGACGGAACCCTCACATTTTATCCGGGCTCTGGACCACAACTGCATGTAATGGCTGGTCAGTATGCACTGTAAAAAAAAAAAAAAGTCCTAATTTTACAGAAAATAACTTTCAAATTTTATAGTAGTTTTCCTTAATTTTTTTTTCACATTTTTTAATCGTAAAAACACGATATTATTTTTACAGTTTTTTCTGTTTTTGTAAATTACGTACAACTTTATGTAAAATTACAATAATACATTGTAGTTAAATATGAAATTCATTAAATAATGGTTAATGTCCAGCCAAAAATATTTTATGCTTTTCTTTGTATTTTGTGGTAAATCATATAATACATTCAAGTTCTAGATGCAAGTTTACCATTTTTCATGAATTTTTAAAAGATTATCCACAGGAAGTGGCACAGGAAAGGCAGCAGAAGTCCCACACATACATGTAGGCTATAGTATCTGCTTCATGCCGTGAAGAGAATTATGAGACTGATACTACAAAAAATATTCTTTTGTTTTGATGAGATTTGTCCTGAAATATCACCATTTCAATATAGCCATCAGTTTTCTTAATGCAGCCCTGAATATTCTGACACAAGGATAATGTATTTGCTGTGTAGCAGCGCTTTAAATAAAATTTTTATATTTTGCTTGTATGAGGGGAACAATGGTGCTATTTTTGTACCAAAAATGTTAACGAAAACTCCATGAGCTCTCCGCGTTAACTGTCACAACCAATCAGAAGCTGGAGGCGGGAACATTTAAATCTTGTTTCTGATAGGCTGATCAGCAGCAAGGCGGAGATATTCTAATTATCTTTTTATTAGTTGTACATTTAAATAAACGCGCGAGTGAAGGCGGGACCTGCCGCGAAATATGGCTACGTTTTATTTGCTCAGGTATAAGACACAGACATAACGTGATATGAACCAGCCAATGGGAAACAGGCGTCCTTCAAATGTTTAGCACGCGCATAGGTAAACGGTTTCTGTGTAAAATCAGAGGAGTTTCTGTGTAAAGTCAGAGGAGTGATAAAACATAAGCTACAGGTGAGAAGGAAAGCAGAGGACAGAGGAGAAGACTCTGAATAGTGATGGGAAGTTTGAATCATTATAATGACTCAGTTCTTTGAATCATGTTCATCAAAATGAACAAATATTTTTGGGGTCATTTATTTAATTTCGTTCTTTTGATCAGAAATAAAATAAAATGTTGCATTTTCAATAAAAAGGACTCCCAATATGTCTAAATACACAAATTTTGGCTATAGTAATGAAAATATTACAATGCAGCTAAGGACATATTATAATAAACAGAATTAGTATCTTACAGTACCTCTCATATCTTCCAGTCTGAGTTGTTTGTTCTTTTGAATTTATTGCACAACATAGCATCTATGGAAGTCACGTGACAAAAGAACAAACGACTCGGGACTTGAAGACTCGTTGAGAACCGTTCAATTCTGTTTCCTGTGTACGGCACTGCAAAGCGTCTATGGAAGTCATGTGACAAAAGAACGAATGATTCGGGCTGAAAAGACTCAAAGGTAACTACAGTAGAAGATTGGATTACGAACATAATTCATTCCGGAATCGAACTTGTATTCCAAAATGCTCGTAAACCAAATCATATTTTCTAATAAGAAATAATGGTAACTCAAATTATTCGTTCCACAACCCCAAAAAATAAATACATTAAAATAATTAACACAAAATATTAAGTAAAAATAAAAATTAACCTGCACTTTACCTAAAAAAAGTAAAAATAAATCCAGAATGTTTCTGTTTGTGCGCACAGGCGCTGTGTTTGTGTGTGTGTGTGTGTGTGTGTGTGTGTGTGTGTGTGTGTGTGTGTGTGTGTGTGTGTGAATGTAAAGTAAGATGAGAAAATGGATTTTTAACCTCTCTAATGAGAGTTGCTTTTGCTTTACACGCGTTCTGTATACACATGCATACAGACACAAAATAAAATGTGTTTTACACGCACACACATGGTCACAGTGTTATAGTAAACAGTACACGCGTGCACGAACGTTGATTATACCAGTAAGAGACGACCCAGCAGGGGAGACGATTAGCCACAATTCCGCAGCACAAGAGAGAGAAAAAATGTTGGCTTAGTTGTGATCACGTGATGCTCTGCGTCAAAACAAGAAGTGCATGCGTGCTACATGATACTCCGTACTCGTAAATCAAGACTTGTTCGTTTTCCAAGTCAAAATTTATTAAAAATCTTGCAACACACTGACAAACCGTGTTATTTGCAATCCGAGGCTTCACTGTACTCATTTCTGTTTCCTGTACATAACCTATGGAGGTTTTGCGATGCTTTGCACATGTGCGGCCAGTAGAAAATGAACTACTCTCCGAGACTACTCGTTCTGTGTCACATTAAAGATCCATTCAAAAAGAACGTTCATGAATGGGTTCATGCACGACCCATCACTAACTCTGAAATGTCATCGTGTTTCAGTGGGAGGAAAAATACGTGCAAGCTCAAGAGACAATAACGGTAAGATATTTTTTATTGTTATTTTAATTCTTATTTTTTTGATGAAACAAGGCTCATTAATTACTCATTTGTTAATACTTCCACGTTCATCTATCACAAGTCTCAGGTACTGTTAACATTTACTCTGCCATGTCACGACTGAGAAGCCGCAGGAATTCAATTACGCCTATAAGGGTAAAGAAGTCAGATGAATACTGTAGGAAGGGTTTGCGAGCTCTTTAAGTCAATGTGAGTCAATGTGTGTACTGTACTCTGAAACCTAACTGCAGTATAAGTATTAGTATCTGTCACAGTTAACCTGACAGGGTCAGAGATGACTTATGTTACATTAAGAGCTGCTTTTACTCTCCAAAATGTAAATGTCCACAAACATTGTGTATTTGTACTTTCTTGGATACACTGGACTGTCCATTTTGCCAATTTGGTATGTTTTACATTTGACTTACTTGCACTAATGCATTAGGATTCTGAACTAAAAGGTCAAATTAATTGTACACACATATTACATAACAACTTTATTTGTAATAAAGTTTCCAATCCAACTTTAATTGGAACATTGGGAACCTTGTTTGAAATTGTTCATTTCTTCATAGGTTTTTAGTCAAGGATATTTCACAGCAATGTTTAAGTTTGTGAGAAAGAATGTTCCACTGTTATAGCACAATAGTCTAAATATTTCATTTTGTTTTTCATTTTAGGATTTTACTGTAATGCTATAAAACTGAACTTACTTTTATTGTATTTTGCATCATACTTGTACTATACTGTCACAGTTCTACAGGCTATTTTACAAATATTATAATCTTGAGTTTGTGTTAACACTTTATTGAACATGTGTGTTCAGAGGAATTTATGAAAAAAAATTAATATTAGGGTTTTTTGTTTTATTGCTTTATTTGAAGGTGAACAGTGAAATAAATACATTTTCTTGCTACACATTTAGTGCTGTTATAATGAATGTGTTAAATCATATAATTTTAGCAAAAATCTGTAAAATAATGGTGTTTCACTGCTAAACTTCTAGTGCTGTTGCTTTAATGAAGATGTTTAATCGTATTAATCTTGGGCAAATCTGTAAAATAACGTTATTTATCTGCTAAACTTATTGTGCTGTTAGTTTAATGAAGGTGTTTAATCGTATACATTTAGCAAAAATCTGTAAAATAATGGTGTTTTGCTATAAAAGATTAAATAATAATTTCTGTAAATTTAAGGTTTTTGAATATACCTGTACAGTAATCTGAACTAGAGTATTTTACCTTAATTTTATGATTTTTGTTTGACAGCCATTGCTACCATGAATTTGACTGTATTTTTTTTTTTTTTTTAACGTTATTCATTTATT
Source organism: Channallabes apus (assembly GCA_030522415.1). NCBI lineage: Eukaryota > Metazoa > Chordata > Actinopteri > Siluriformes > Clariidae > Channallabes > Channallabes apus. The sequence continues at coordinate 16,720,576 of CM060114.1, forward strand.
TATTTATTTATTTTATAGTGTGGGGTGCGGCAACGACCGACCGCATGGCTCAAACCCAGATCCTTAGATTCACAAATCAACAACCTTAGATCCTTAGTAGCCTGAGCCACCACTCTCCCTATAATCTAATCTAATCTAATCTAAACATCTTATTTTCTCCTAAATAACACATGATGTTATTCTCACATGATGATATAGTCTTTACTAAATAACTTGTTGAAAGTTGGTGCAAAGTAAGACATTTTCTTTATGGTTTTTCACACAGTCTCTTATTTCGTATGGTAATCATAATGCTTATTGTGCTGTATTGCGAGAGGGCTTTACACTCCATGGTTTGCACAGCATACTGTATATAAATCTAGAAGAGTCAGTTGAAGTCATTTAGGATACACTAGCCAGCTCTTATTAGGCATATCTCATTGGACCAAGAACCCGGGACATACCCAGGAACTGCTGAAGAGATAATATCCAACAGTTTGCTTGGGGAAGTCAAAGGATTCCCTAGCTGGGGATAGAGACGTCTGGGCTCACAGTTGGCACTGTGACCTCCATCAGAAAAAGCAGAAGAAAATAAATTAATGAGTAATTAAATTCGGCTAATCGTAGTTGCCAAATTGCCCGTAGCGTGTGAATGAGCTAGTGAATGTGTGTGTATGTGCCCTGCGATGGACTGGCACCCTGTCCAGGCTGTACCTAACCTTGTGCCCTAAATCTCTTGGATTAGGCACCGTGTTACAAGGCAAAAAATTGCTTTGCCCGTCCTGTAAAGTTTGTCATTTTATTCACGCTGTTGTCCTCTTATCTAAGTGGAATTTCAACATATATTACTTGTAGTAAATACTTTATAAAACTTTTTCTGAAGGGGCTTTTATGGTTCTGCATAGTGCTATTAAGTGTCCACAGAGAATTGCGATTAAATGTCGCATAAAACCTTCTCAATAAAATAACATTTTCTTCCCAAACATAGCGGTAAGGGAGCTTTTTTTTTTTACTACCAATATTCAGTCATTCAGGGCTGCTACCAAGACGAAGAACCTAAACAGACCAATAGGAACACAGATCGGGCATAAGCAGCCAATCTTGACACGAGAGGGCGGGGTTTGTCGGAAATTGGGTGAAGGGAGGGGGGAGCGGAAGAAGGAAATGCAGTAGGATCATATGACCTGCAGGAATCGCCAGCAACAGCGAGGAACATGGCGTCTGCATTGACTGTACCAGGCGTGTTCGCGGTCCTGTTTCTCTGCTTTGTGAGCATCCTGCAGCCCGTAGAGGCTTATGACGGCGGGGACGCCGTGGCTCTGCTCTTCGGGATGGCCATCACGGTGGTCGGCTTCTGCGCGTGTCTCGGCTGGTACTCACGGAGACGCAGCGGACAGTTTTGATACGACGTGGTGTAGGCCTACGGTCCGGAAATGTCTCTTCCTGCCTCCTGAAACCCCGCGCCAATCTGGTCGCTTTTTCCTAAATGTGTGGCGGATAAAGGACTTTTGACACACTGGAATGGAAGAAAAAGGCGACTCGACACGAGGGTCCGCCTGAAGGAGGGGAAAGACTGAAGTCTTTTTATAACACCAAGCCGGAGAGACAGTACGCTGTGTAAAAGTCAACATGCACTTTAAGTGGACACACCGGCATCATGGCGTTCAAGCGCATCTGTATGACATAAAGGACTCTCCTTTACTTTGATGTACACAAGACTCTTTTTCCTCCCCCCCTTTTCTTCCTCCTGCTATAACGTTACACGTAACTCTGTCATTCCACTGTTATTCCCGGAAACATGTGCCCTGAATTCATTCTTCAGATTTTAAGCACTGGAAGTCTTGTTGCCCCTGCTGTTTTGCACTTCAAATATATAGTTTTAATATTGTGAACTATACCTGAAGAATCATTGCTTCTTGCATATGCTTATTTTCTGTATTAAACTCTATGAATGCTCCAGAGTGGTCTGTCATTTGCATTAGATTCATAGAATTTTTTATGGAACCAGTAACAATGTGCCATAAATAAACCTTCAGAGTTGTTTTGATTCTTACTATATACATATATAGCTTACATCTCTGTAGTGAGGGATGATTTGCATTCATTCATATTTAGTAACTGCTTTATCCTGTTCACTGGATCTCTTGTTGGGTAGGAATACATCCTGTACTTGTCAGAGTACATGCACAGATCAGATGTAGTCACAGATTCGTTCCCACCTAGAGGCAGTTTAGAGTCACGAATCCACCTACTATTTTGGGAGGTGGGAGGAAACACTCAGGCACGGGGAGAACATACAAAATTCCTTACAGACAACAACCTCGGCTCAGGATTGAATTCATGACCTTGCCCATGCTATCTATTCCTGCTTCACCATGACACCCACTGTTACATTTTATTCTAAATGTAAAATAACCTCATTAGGTAATCATCCAGAGCTGTGTCTTGATTTTTTGTGTAACCACTCACACTTCAAAAGAGTGGAATTTTGGGGGCCCTTGTATGTTAAGTAGAAAAGCATGCATGAGTAAATTTACTGATTAACATTTGTACACTCACAGTGAGGTAAAGCTTACTATTTCAGGAACGCATTTTATATTATTTTACTATTTTAAGTATATTATGTTGTATATGGAGTTGTGTATATTATACACAGGGTGGCATCAAAAGCATGGTATGTAATCTATAGGTAAGGCATGTATTTAAAAATATACACTGCAGCAAGAACCCTAAACAGAGTGGCTGTGATTTCTCAGTACTTGTATATTTGCTGAATACAAGAAATGTTAAAAATATTTAACAATCAAAACGGATGTTACATTCAGAGATTAATTCCTCCTTCAGTGCAGCAATTGTTCTGGCCAATTCCGATAAGCTACTGACTTCAGATGACATTGAAGGATACAGTTGAATAGCATTTGGGCTGGTTCTATTCAATCTTGTGTTGTTGGATTAGAAGCAATCTTGGATAGGAATAGTTTTGTCTAAAATTGTCATAAGAGGAAAATGCCTATGGATCCAGACTTTTGTACATGGGCCACCCTATATATTTAAAATACATATGATTCTAAATGGGTTGCAGAGTAGTTTGCACTGTGACCTCGCAATCCCAGGGTCGAGGGTTTGAGTCCTGCTTTGGGTCTGTGTATGTGGAGTTTGCATCCTCTCTGTGTGCTTGGTGGGTTTTCTCCAGGTACTCTGGTTTTCTTCATTAATACAAAGATATGTAGATTAGCCCAATTCGTCTTCCCAAATTACCCATATAGTGTGTGTGTGTGTGTGTGTGTGTGCCCTGCAGTGGATTGGCACCCTGTACTCTGCCTTGTGCCCAAAGTCTCCTTGGAAAGCATCCTGTTCAAACACATAATAATAATAATAATAAATTATTATATTATTATTCACTAAAGTAAAATCAATCAAATTGGTTTGTGGTTGTTTTGATTAAGTAAAAAAAAAAAAAAAACACCATTGGGTTTAGGATCCAGAATGTGGCACATATAAAGAATTATCCATGGCAGTCTGTTTATTATGTTTTGTTGTTGAAGAAACACGATAGATAGATAGATAGATAGATAGATAGATAGATAGATAGATAGATAGATAGATACTACAAGTGAATCAGTAATTATGTCTGTTTTTATATAACTTAAAATCGGAGATCAAATCTACATTACAGCTCACTTATTATCTTAAACTGGCTTATAAGCACATCCTTTGTCCGTCTGCGGTCTGCCTGTGTGTATGTGAGAATGGGAGAAATGGACCAGTGATGCTGCCCCCCGTCGTGCAGATGTTGCCAATGGAGACGGCGCTTCTGCTGCTGCTGCTGCAACCGGAGACCAGACGCGGCTCCGGATCACGAAGAGCTCCAGTGCGCATGCGCCGTCTGCACCGTTTACTGTATATTCACAGTGGGGGGAATAGGGGCAGACGACAAAACCAAGCCCTTTTTTTTAAACGGCGAAGTGGAATATAATGTGTAAATAAAATCCAGGAGGCGAGGGGGAATATCAACAGGTATGTTTTTAATTAATATATATATATTTATATATATATTGTGTGTCACTCTCGGATCACATGCGGCTGAGAACGGCATCGATTCACAGGCGGCTCTAGTTACAAACTGCTTCACCTAATGGACGATGCGCTTCTGACCGACACTCGCTCGACGGAAAATACTAGAAACAGGATAGATGACTGGCACTGGGGAGGTAAACGCACATTTTTAACCCGTCTGATGTACAGAATAAACTAGTTTGCACAGGATTTCGTCGTGATTTTGTAAATACGAAGAGAAAACGAATGCCTGTTTTTATATATAGAGAAAAACTCGAATAGCCTAAATAAATAAATAAATAAATAAATAAACGCACAAAAAAACGGGGGGATGATGATGAATAGGTCTTGCTGCTTCATCCATAATGAAAACACATCATCATTTGGTCCAGGGGTGTTTTCTTTCTTCGATCATCCGCTTATATTTATGGAAATGTGCCTGTATGAAATAGATCCCAGATTAATACCAGATTTAAAAACATAATACATGTATTCCACCAAAGAGACAGAACGTTCTGGATATTTTCTCCACAGTCCCATATGTAGGCTGTGTGACATTAGGCTGTAGTGCACCATCGAATGCTTCCCTGAGATGCGTTACTGCTGTTTTTATTATTACTATTACATATTTATTATTCTTACAAATATTCTTATTATTCTTTATTCTCAGTGCCAGGTGACCGTCAGTGATGTTAGCACTGGCATAGCTCCCTTAGCCCTTCTCGAATTTTTAACCCGATGCTCGAAGGTTGACACGGATTATTCCTGTTAAATTGAGACTAGACACCGATTCTGCAGGATCCCTGGGTGGGAGCAACAGCTTTCTGCTGCATTTCTATAAATGTTTCACTCCATCTGCGCCAGAACGGCGACCAAACCTGCACTTAATGCCTTTTGTCTCTTCTCAAGCCCTTAACAATATTTCATATTCATATTCTTCAGCCTGACTAGGGATCCTATGGTAATGAAGGTTTTCCGTTAACCTGACATCTCCTCCTTTTAAAAGGAATCTGATGGTTAGCAGTAATAAAGACTGTATCATATCGGGTTGAACAACCCAACTGTGGCTCTGCACTAGATGCATACCATTACAGCTGAATTGTGACGTTCAAATAGCTAATGGAAAGAAATATATAAGAAAAGGACATTAAGTACTTATCCAAATCTGACATAAATTGATCAAAGGCATTAAAAAAGCAGCATGTTTGTTTTATGTTAGCAAATCCTGATGGGTGGATTCTCTGGGATTTTTCTAGGTGTGATGAAACAAAGGAACAAAGGATGCCTTAGAAGAGAGGCAGAGAGCAAGGCTGCAATCTGCTTCAAAGCACACCAAATGGATCTATCTCTTCTCCTTGCATCCCGGTCATGATACTTGGCTTAAAGCTTTAATCATCTTTATGATCCCTCCTCCATCTATGGCGAACTATAGCCATGCAGGGGACCACAACATCTTGCAGAATGTCTCTCCCCTCGCCACATTCCTCAAACTAACCTCCCTGGGCTTCATCATTGGCGTCGGTGTGGTGGGAAACCTTCTGATCTCCATCCTGCTGGTGAAAGACAAAAGCCTGCACCGTGCACCCTACTACTTTTTGTTGGACCTGTGCGCCTCAGACATCCTGCGCTCAGCCATCTGCTTCCCCTTTGTATTCACCTCGGTGAAGAACGGCTCAGCGTGGACCTACGGCACCCTCACGTGCAAAGTGATTGCCTTCCTGGGTGTGCTTTCCTGCTTCCACACAGCCTTCATGCTGTTCTGTGTCAGTGTGACACGCTACCTAGCTATTGCACACCACCGCTTCTATACCAAGCGGCTGACCCTGTGGACGTGCTTGGCTGTGGTGTGCATGGTATGGACATTGTCAGTGGCCATGGCGTTTCCGCCTGTGCTGGATGTGGGCACATACTCGTTCATTCGCGAGGAGGACCAGTGCACATTTCAGCACCGTTCATTCCGTGCCAACGACTCACTGGGCTTCATGCTGCTGCTTGCTCTGATCCTCCTGGCCACCCAGCTTGTCTACCTCAAGCTCATATTCTTTGTTCATGACCGACGCAAGATGAAACCAGTCCAGTTTGTGCCTGCTGTCAGTCAAAACTGGACCTTCCACGGGCCAGGGGCCAGTGGGCAAGCAGCGGCTAACTGGCTGGCTGGTTTCGGCCGAGGCCCGACGCCTCCAACCTTGCTGGGTATCCGGCAGAATGGCAACGCGGCAGGCCGGCGACGCCTTCTGGTGTTGGACGAGTTTAAAACTGAGAAGAGGATAAGCAGAATGTTTTATGTCATGACTTTTTTCTTCCTAAGTCTGTGGGGGCCCTACCTAGTGGCATGCTACTGGAGAGTGTTTGCCCGTGGCCCTGCCGTGCCAGGAGGCTATCTCACAGCAGCTGTATGGATGAGCTTTGCTCAGGCTGCTGTCAATCCGTTCATTTGCATCTTCTCCAACCGTGAGCTCAGACGTTGCTTCAGCACCACGCTCCTCTACTGCAGAAAGTCCAGGTTACCCAGGGAACCCTACTGTGTTATATGAAGCCTACATTTTTGGGGTCTTGGGCAATTTTTTTGGCTTCCCCTTGGTGGTCAGGGGTACATCCTTGTTGTATAGATCTCCTTTTCTTCATCTTCTTCAGTATAACCCCTGTACACAGCCCTGGCGTCACCCTGTAGGCCTGGTGTCAAACTGTCAATCAAACAGACCTCTCGATGTGAATCAGCGTCGGATATGAAGCTGGAAGGGAATAAAATAATCAGGGAGTGGAGGAGCCCCTCCTGTGTTTATGTTCTAGTAAACAACTGCTGCGGGAATGCCGTTATAAAGCAGATAAGCAAAAAAAAGAAAAGAAAAAATAATAATCAAGATGCAGAAATAAAAAAGAATGAAAAAAGGAACGATGGAATCAAAATGTGATTTTCATAAAGGACTTACGCCTTTGCTTTGGATAAGTTGAAGACTCACGTTGTACATGACAGAATCACTGGAATGGTTTTACGTTTTAAAGTTGCACTAAGCTAAAAGAAAAAAAAAAGATGCTTTTTTTTTCCTGATTCGCATTGCAAGGATGTCTTTTTTCCCCAAAACTGACATATGAATGCTTTCTTTTGCAACAGACTACTCATTTACTGTAAGTAAACAAAACGTGAGGTGACAAACTCTGTTGGAATACACCTTCACTGGAGGATAAAATTTGTTTAAATGTAAGTGATATCTTTTTCAGTTTTTTCGGGGTTGGGTGGGGAGGGTTCCGGGACTGAAGGGGTACCGATGTGTGGTTTTCCAATTGCAACTTTAAATTATTTCCTGTAGTTTTATGATCCTTGCAGTATGTCCTTGTCTGGCAGTATTCTTTTCATTTCTTATCTCAGTTTCTAACAGTCTTAAACCAATTTTTGGGTTTTAAAAGTTGCTTTTGAGAACCTTGTGCTAAAATGAACGTGGAGAACCAGTTCAGTGTTTCATATCCATGTTACCCAGTCACTGACATTGTTACAGTATTGCTGACACCACTCCAGATGTTCTTGCCTTAATGGTTCTAATATTTGTTATTTTGGGTTCCGATTTTTCAAATGTGCTCCTCTGAAATGCCTCTAGGCTCACAAGGAGCATTGTTGCATTGAAGTAAAGTGCATGTTCATTTTCATAAGCATCGACACTGGAAATGCACCAGATGCCCCATTTCTTCTCCTGAAGCAGTTTTGCTGTACACCTACACTCCACTGAGTGCGCAGAGTTCAGGAAGTAGAGAAGCGCTTGCGTGTGTGTTTGTGTGTAAGCTGAACTGCTGTCACGTCAAGACCAGAGCCTTAGTATGAAATCTTGCACAATTTGTAAAAAAAAAAAAAAAAAAAAAATGTAATGGAAAAAAAAAAACTGTATTTAAGGCACAGCGTCTTGTTTATACCCAACATTTGCTCTTTACTGATTGTTTTGATTAACTTTTTTCTCTTGTGGCCATTTTAATATTTATTATGTATTTTTTTTTTTTGTATATTATAGATAAATAGTGTGTAAGTTTGTGAGTCTTTCATTTTAGAGTCCCGGATGTGAGTACTGTTTAAGTTAGGATTGCATTTGCTGAAAGTTAACTGTGTTATCTGTTGCTTACATTTTTGAAAATAAAATTTTACATTTTGCAAAATGCGAACCTTCTTCTGATTGAAAATCATCTAGTTTCTTTTTTTAAAGGAAAACTAAATTGATGACCTTTATTTTTTATACAAGCAGATATATTTTTTGCATTTTTAAATGTACTGAATTTCTTTTCAGTGAAACATTGCCAAGTCTCCATGGATATGAAATGAAAAATGTTTACAGCTCTCTGAACACATGGCCATCTTTATTTTCTGTTTGCTTTTTTATGTTGGTCCAATTATTCTTCATGATGCCTATGTCCTGGTTCATGGTGTTCCTGTACATCCATCCTGTATGCCTTCTTTTTTCTGCCAAATATACAAATGGCATGCAATGGCAGTGTCAGCTGAGTTAAAAGGTAATTTTAGGTTAACCACAAAATGTTTTATTTATTTATTTATTTTTATGCAACACATTCAACATTTCCTAAAAGTGTGGCCCATTCTGCTATGCACCTTGTATCAGTGGGCATAAAACTTCTTAGTAAGGGAAAGCCATAAAGAATCTAGATAAAGAGAAGAGTTCTGTATTTGGCCTCAAATATTTATTTGTTTTAGAAGCATATTTTATACCTTTCTGCATGAATATGTCAATAGATACTAGCCAGTTTTTGCTTTTCAAACAGCTATTTTGCATATTCATGCAGAGACTGTTGTAGAGAAATTCTCAAATAGAGAGAGAAATTAGATTAAATAAACTATGATAATAAGAAATAGGCCAAAAAAAATGTTTTTAGATCGAAAGCATAGGCTTTTTGAGATTATGTGCAGAAACACAAGCTAAAACAACAGCCAAATTCACCAGAAGCCTGAAAAAAATTGCCAGCCAAATTTCTTAGTAAACAGTGTACCCAGGAGAACTAATGCCAAATACTGACTTGGTTTAGTTTAGTGCTCTTACTTGTCTATTTTAAAGTGTAAAAAAAATCTCCCCTAATTATTTGTAATTGCTTTGTTGCATTACAAAATATTTCTTCTTGTGATTAAGACATTCGCACAGTACTATATATACTGTATATCATATTTCATTAGGTTGTTGACTCTCTTGTATCTCACTGGATGGTACTGTATTCTTTGAGCTGAATACCTGAACTATCTCTTTTGATTTTGAAGGTTTAAGCTTCTACAAAAGAAAATTTCCTTTTCAGAAACATTTAAAATATTAACCATCCATACTTTTTTGAAGGTAGCACAGTGTACAGTAGTAGCAGAACAAAGATCAATCTATATTTTAACAATGGAGATTGTCACAAGGCAGCTTAACAGAAATAAAAAATTCTGAAAATTAAAAGAAGTCTGTAGATTTAGAACTCCACAGCTTTATCAGTTTATTCCTAAGACATGCTTTGTCTATAGCGCTATAGCCAGTTAAGACCTGCAGTGCACAAAAAACTCACCTTCCTGATGTCAGATTTCCAGATTTTTAAAATGTTGATTGATGACAGGCATGCATTCATTTTGCTGATGATTCCATTTTCCAGTCATTTATGTGAACCTGTACAAAACATTTCTCAATTCAATTCTTTGAAAGGGGAAATGGATATAAGAAAGTTAGTCGTAGTTGTAGTGTTCTACTTGTTTCAAGGTTAGGGTATTTGCTATGTGCTTTCACATCTGGTTTCAGCAGCATGTGCTTTCTCTCAATGGAATTGAGCGTATTGATTTTTGTGTCCATTTTTATATAACATGGCAGGCTCTGAAGTGAGACACAAGTTTGCCCAGTGTCCCTAAAGTGGAAACACGAAACACCGATCCTTCCTTCATATTCTGCTAAAGATGTGGTACATACTTTGTTTGTGTTATTGGCAAAGATCATTATCCACAGATGTGTAGTAGACACCAATCATTAAAACTACTGACTGGTGAATAACATCGATTCCTTCATTATAATGACTCTTGTAAATGGGTGTGACATATTAGACAGCAAGTAATTAGTTACTTCTTAAACTTCGACAAGGTGATTGCTAGATGACTGGATTAAGCTCCAAAAACATGCAGATGCTGTGTGCTGTTGCCAGTAAGCAGTGGTTAGTACCTGATAAAGTGGTCTGAGGAAAGACAACCAGTTAACCAAGCTGAAGAATCGTGGGTGGCTCAAGGCTCAATGGTGTGAATGAAGAGTGAAGGCTAACTCATCTGGTCTAGACCCATAGAAAAGCTACAGTAACACAATTTGCTTAAAAGTGTTGACAGAAAGGTGTCAGAACACACAGTGCATCACTGCTCACTGTGTATGGGGTCACATAGCTAAACACCTCTCAGAGTGCCCATGCTGACACATGGATATCAGAACTGGACCATTGAGCAATTGAATTGATTTTTATTTTATTTTTGACATCTTAGTGCGATTTCGCAATGGCACCAAGATGCACTATGGGAAAAAAAAGACAAGAATGCATCTTGACCACAAATTTCCCCATATTTCAATAAATCTGAGCATCTGTGGGATGCAAGTGCAGGACAGCTTCAGAGATCTTGTGGACTCCTTATGGTGTCCAATATGTGTCAGTGTTGTATTGGAATATACACAATATAAGGCAGGTGGTTATAATGTTATGGCTGATAGCATTATATCAGTGCAAAGAAAAGAAAAAAAAAAGAAGACATAGGCATAGTGATACAGTGTACAGTATAGCTTGGAAGCATAGACATATAATCCAGTATACAGGCCTGATACATAAAGAATACTGTACAAACCAGTGCACTGTATAGATTCCATGTGTAAAGATACTGTATTTGTAGAGATACACATGCTTATGAGATATTACTTATGAAAGATTTAATAAATGCAGTTTACCAGGATCCTTTCAACTCAAAATTATATAAATGTGGAGGAAAATGTAAATATACAGTATATATACACATCTAAAAATATAAAAAAGAAACATTTTCATGTTTCTTCAAATGTGTTTTAAATAAATGTAATTTAATTTAATAAAATGTTAATCAAATTTTACATAGTCATATATTCTTGTCTAAGGACCATCCTTGTTTCTTTTATTAATTTCTTTTTTCTTATTTTAATTGAAAGTCCCCCTCCAGTTTCTAATTTGATAATGACAGCGTTCTCCGGCACTAATACACATCCGAGCTAGAGAAAGAAGTCTATAACATGCTTGAACAGTCAGGCATCTTTTTTTTCTTTTGGCCAGGTGCTCTTTTGTATTGTGCTCTCTGGTATGCAAATGTAATATAGCAGCATCTTGCAGGTCTTTGCTCTGTCTGTGCATTAGAGCATGTTTCACTCAGGAGGTGATGGTGATGGTGTGTGTGTGTGTGTGTGTGTGTGTGTGGTGGTGGGGGTATTCATTACTACACTGTTAGCCTGGGCAGTAAAGCAGGATTGGGGTCACAATGTCCATGCTTCCCTCAGCATTCCTAGGTGAAATATCACAAAGGCAGCTAACAGTTATCGATGTTCCTGGAACAGGACGGTGTTGTTGAGGCAGGAATGGAACAGCAGGGAGTTATTGTGGGTAGCCAGGGGGCACCTTGCCATTGCTGAAGCACAGCTGGAGATCGATACCTAAAGTGAACCGTAATGCAAAAATCTTTTCTAACCATTGTTTAAATATGCACAGTAAAACAGTTGATATAAAACCTGAATCAATGCTAACTACACCAACGGGGTCCAGTATGTGCTACAGTTGTAATCAATCTACAGTCGGATGCTTTAATGGTGATGAAATAACCGAGCTAATGTTGTGATGAGATGTGATTGGATGAGGAATAAGAGGATGGTAAAACACATGTCCAGCTGTGTTGCTGTGCCTGCAGTTCATAAACAGCTTTCCAATATGTTTGTTGACAATCTGCCGTTCTCTGTTCCTCAGTATGTGAAAGTATGGTTGTGCTGGAATATGCTTTATCTTTATATGCTTTATCTGTATGATATGCATGCCAGAGTGTAGAGGAAGGAAGAAAAGGATGCTTGAGTTAAAGCCCAATTTAAAAAAAACAAGATGATGATCAGCGGTCTCTTGAGGTCTACTGCAAAAAAAAACTTTATCTGGTCTCAGAATACAAATGATCAGTCTGATGGTTTTAAAACTCTATTTGGGCTAAATAATTTTTTGCTACAACAGATTTCTGCAGTTCTTTATCTGTTATATGTTATGCTAAAATACAGTAGCTATTGGTTAAATGGTGGGGAAACATGGGTAAAGCATGCATACAATATTTGTAATTAATGTGCGATTTGTGTGTACCCCCTTACACTTTTAAAGTTATATTTGACCCAATCATTTGTACCTGTATAACAATTTTATGTAGAAGACAGTGAATTACAAAAAACAAGACTTTTTGTTCATAGACAGAGTCACAAATGTCTGTCAAAGATTTAACTCTTATTCTACCTAAAGAGACTGATGCATAAATGTTTTAAGCATTTCTCTCATCTCTCTCACCCCCTTTGTCTTACACTCTTCTTAAACAGATTCTCTTTCATGCAACTACAGCTTCCACGTTAATACAAACCAATAATGGTAGAAATGGCATCATACTTGTTATCCCCTAGCCTACTCCCTCACTACTGTGTCATAATGTCATTTTTGGATCTTTGAGACCAACATATATTGTTTTCTTAACAATGTCTTCAACATTGTACAGTATTTCCCATAAATACATTGGCTAAAAAAAAGAAAGAATAAAAAGGTGAGATTTTTTTTTTATTTAATCCTGACAGTGACAATTCAATTGAGTGTATTTAAGTTTATTTATTTAATTAATTAAATTTATTTTTTGAGGTTCTTTGTTTTCTATTAAACACCACTGTAACTGCACTAACATACAGTACCCCGTGTAATGTCAATGTGGTGCACGCTGCTGGCTTCTCATGGATATACTGTACCAAAAATACAGCACAAACTGAGGAATTAGCAGCAGGATCACTAAACAGATCACAAATATTTCAGTGTAAACACATTTAATATTTTATAAGGTCGACTTTTCTTTTGACTCTTCCATATTTAATAATGTTTTGTATGTTGGCTTGAAGGGTTTTCTGTTTCACTGAAACTAACTTTTAGAGACTGTAAAAAAAACAAATAAACAAACAAACAAAAACACAATAATATAGGAAGTATATATCCAAGCTATTATCCATCCTGGACATGCTGTAGTATGCTTGTATGACTTTATTGAGTATATTACTATAAAGAAAAGAGAATTAAATGGCACATGTTGTACCTCTTGAGCAATCTGTGGGTAAACGTGCACCTTTGCTAAAAAATAAAAACTCACTTCAGCTCTGATTTCCAGTGTTCTCCTTCACCCTGACTTAGACGTACAACTGCATGGGTAGACAGGCTGGCTTACCAACTGTCCTTTGAACTCTGTCCGCTTTTTCCCTCCTTAGGGAGACTAGTCATCACATGAATACACATCATGTTCTTTCTCTGCTACTGGGTGTCTGCATAATTTGCATGAACTGCCCTAAATGTCAGCATTAGCTCAGAGACAGCCACCATAACAGGGCTGTCCAATCTTATCTGTAGCAGGTTTTACATTCAAACCAACCACAAAGCCACAATTATGACCAAATAAGTGCGAAACAAATGAATAAACCAAAAATACTGGGGGGGGGGGGTAAAAATTCAGTAACACATTACTACTAATAGATAATAAAAAGGGCAGGTAATTAGTGTGAATACTGTGTTTAGAGTATGAACAAATATTTTGGAGTTTGTGGTTTTTATTCATATTAGTTGAATTAAATTCTTTCATGTTTTTTTAAAGAGTTCATTTGTCAAACTGCAAAATGTAGCAAATTATAATACTCATAGTGTGTTAATTGCTATTATGTCATATATTCTTATTTACCACCCTAGCAGAAGGAAGTCAATACGGAAAAAGTAGATAGATAGATAGATAGATAGATAGATCTATCTATCTATCTATCTATCTATCTATCTATCTATTTTTTAATAAATCTCTAGTCCTTAATAAGACGTTGGATTTGTCATATAATTTTGTGAGGCCGCATTGCAGCTTTTGTCCTCTTCTAATGCATCATGTAATTGTGTTTGCTTTTGTACGTCACACCAAGATTTTCCAGCTGTTTATTCTGAATGCCATTGTAGAACTTCAACATGCATTGTGCCTGACCGTATTCCAGGATGTACTGTAGTGATGATGACGATTTAATTATCATCGTGGATTATTCATTTCATGTTTACTGAATGGAAGCGATATGGTGATATTGTACATCTTTAATGATGCGGGGAAAATAATTCACACTGTACTTGAGATCATCTCTTCACACACCATTAACACAAGCCATCCCTCACCACAGACCAGCACAATCTTCCCCTGCTTGAAGGATTCTCAGCGTATATATACACACATATATATATATAGTATGCAGATTGTGCTGTGAAACCCTGTCTATGAACTGCAAACGCAATGGAGACGAGTGGAAGTCAGGCAGTTAGCAGAAATGAAAAGGAATATTCAGGTCACATGAAAATTGAATGGATAAGCAGGGATTGTAGGTTGCTGCAAATTGCAAGCTGCGCTTTAACTCATAGCGGCAGCCCTGATTTTGCAGCTAATGTTCTAAAGTGCTAGAGGAGCTGGCATGAGAAGACTAGCCCATGGGACACACTGCAAACATTTCCCTGCCTGAAATATTTAGCTAGGCAGAGCACACATTTGGGTTGTTCCTTCTTTGGCAAAAGATCTGAGCTTTGTGTAAGAAACTTTGAGATTAAGATGAGACATTCCTGGTTCTGGAGAACTCCCTGTCCTGAATATTTTAGGCCATGTTCAGACTTCAGGCAAATGCAATTTGTTTCGCAAATCTGATCTTTAGGACTGCCTGTCCACGCTGTTATGTGAAAGGGATCAGATCATATTTTGGCTCTGTTCAGACTTTTGTAGCCCAAATCTGACACATTGTCAACCTACCTGCACTGGTGCTATCAGACTTTTCACTTAATCCTCTGTCCAGGGATGTTTTTTCTCTGTTTTGATACTGCAGTTAAAGCAGCCACTCTTTCTGAAAACACGATTAATTTAGCCACATTGAAAATTCAAATGCAAAATACTTAGCGGTAACAGCGCATAAAAGACTTAGCGGTAATACATACTTAGTGGTAAAGGCAGAAAAAGACTCTAATTATTTATCTAATTATTTACTTGCATCTACATTTCAGTCCTTGAAATGTAGGTTTGAAATGTACATTTCAAATCTAATACAAGTTAATAAATATAACATGTTATTAACGTAAGGCGGCACGGTGGTGTAGTGGTTAGCACTGTCGCCTTGCACCTCCAGGGTCTGGGTTCGATTCCCGTCTCTGTGTGCATGGAGTTTGCATGTTCTCCCCGTGCTTGGTGGGTTTCCTCCGTGTACTCCGGTTTCCTCCCACAGTCCAAAGATATGCAGGTTAGGCTGATTGGCGTTCCTAAATTGCCCGTAGTGTGTGATTGGGTGAGTGAGTGTGTGTATGTGTGTGTGCCCTGCGATGGATTGTCACCCTGTCCAGGGTGTACCCCACCTAGTGCCCGAAGTCTCCTGGGATAGGCTCCAGGTCCCCCGCGACCCTGAACACAGGATATTAAGGATTAAGCGGTATAGAAAATGAATGAATGAATGAATGAATGTTTCTAACGTTTCCTTGTATAGTTCTGAGTTCTTAGCCTTAAATTCCTTGCTATTTGGGACTCTGTACTTAGTTTCACTGTTCTACATATTGCCCTGAAGTTGTCCCGCAGAGGTAATACAAATGTATTAAGTTGCAAGACTTTTCAATGGATCTTTAATGGTTCATTGCATAATTACTAATGGTTCTCTGGTTGTCCTTTCTAAAAGTTTCACGTTGGACCATTTTCTGATAAATGTGAATGCTTAATACACCCCAAAAATATTATATATTCTTCAGGCATCCTTCCTTCAAAGTTCAACTTACTATTTAAAACCCTTTCTGGTAGAGAAATACTGTTTCAATTTATGGCTGCTTTAGGGTTCTACAGTATATAGAGGCTTTGAGGAAGGACAATTAAAGATCCTTCAAGAGTCCAAATTTTTAAAAGCACATTTAAAGAAAAATGTGAAATGTTCTTTATAACCTCTATAAAAATTTTCTTAGATTTTTCTCATTTAAAATATGTTTGGAATCTGCTTAGGTAGGTAAACACTCTATTGTCTATTTCTACACATGGAACACAGTCAGGAAGAGTTAAAAAATTTATTTTATTATTATTTTATTTATTTATTTATTTATTTTTAAAAAGTTTTTTGTGGGGTTAAAGGTTCTACAAAATATATACTTTCTTCAATTGTCCTTTCTCCTCCTTTCTTGTCATTTCAGGTAGGGAAAGGCTGTTTTAAGGTACTACAGATTACCGTTTTGCAGAGACAACTGAAGAACCCTCAAGGGTTTTCAATTTTGGAAAAGTGTATGAAATAAGGGTTCATCGGTTGACTTTCTTGAAAGTAGTTCTTGGAACATTTCTTAAAAGGGGATCTCTCTCTCTTTTGAAGGTTTTTACAACAGTCATTCAAAGTGCATTCTAAATTTCTATTGTGTGAATGTTTAGAAACATATGGCTGGAGGCTTACAGTAGCACTGTGCTATTCAGTGTGCATATGCAAAGAGCGCCTGCTACAGATCAAGGCTGGCTCACGTTGCCGTCATCCTGTGATTCTTATGCCTTCAGCAGAATCTCCTCTGTGCTTACCTGTTCACGTGGGAGGCTTTTTGACAACCCGCTCTTTCCTCTGTGATTACCATCTTTTGTAAAGTCTACCTCCACTTTTATCACTGCCACTCAGCAAAAGTCAGGGATTGAAGAAAGCCTTTTCATGTACTGTATGTCTCTCCATTCTTTGTCATGACGCAGCATCAGAGAGACGCTGGACTGCATCTCCCATCATCCCTCACTTGCCCCTGATCACGCTCACCTGTACAGTATGTCCTTATACCTTGTTAAGCACTATTATCTAAGTTCCATTTTGCAGTGTGTCCTTGTGTAACATCCGTTGTTATTGTCAAGTGTTAGCACTTTCTTTGTGTTCCAAGTTCATCTTCACACATCATGTTCCTGTTTCGAGTCTTGTTTTTGTTTGGTTGGCACTTTGTAATAAAAAGTCTGCACTTGCATCTGTTCCACCTCAATTCCCTTAATTTAAGAGGCAAACCTCCTTCTTCTCTAAAACAAAGTTTAATTCAGATAAGTTATAATATCTATTTTATATATTATATTATATATATTATATATATTATATAAAATGATAATAAAAATCTGCTTCATTCAACATGACTATATTCATGCAAGTATTATTGAAAATATCCATTAGACAATGTTAGCAGTATTAAAGCTTGTCCTTTAATTCTAAGCTTACAGTATAAACAATATGAAATTAAAGTACAATAAAAAAAAATTCTGCAAAAGTAGCTTAATTTTATGATTTTCCTTTATTTTTAGGCCACTTGGTAGGTTATTGATCTTATTTAACTTTCTGAAGCACTTGTACTTCATTTGGGAATCTTATTTTATTTTGGTAAATCTGTGATTGTGAAAAAAAAACTAATTTATCAATCCATCTGTAGAATCAATGAGTGCGTGACTAGTGTATTTAACATTTGTTTCTTGCTAAAAGCAGTAGACGTTTTTGCTTAGAGCCCCCAGGTCACCAGATTGCTCCATTATGTTAAAAATCCATTACATATACAAAAACAATTTGCTACCAATGCACTCTATACTATGTAAAACAGAATGGGTTGGATTATTTATTTTTATTTAAACACCAAGCTGAAATAACTGGCCAGCCTAAATATGTATTCTCCCATGGTCTGATTTCATCTAAATTCATTCCATTAATTTTAAATATATAGTAGCCTTTATTGCATTTTAAGCATATTTGCTATAAGTTTGTTTACATTCATCTTGACATTTATGGCCATTTATATTACATATAACCAACTTAAATATTCAATTAAATCTCTAAACCGGTTACTTATGTAGACTAACAGCACTGACCCAGCATTAGAAAACAAAGTATATTACATTCCTTTCAAAGTAAACACATGATTCTGGATGTTAAAAGTATGTGTGAATAGTTTAACCAGTCAGGTCTCAGTCAGTTATAATGCCTGTGTATTATACCGTAAAATTAAATTGATTTATAGCTACTAAAAAGCGATGAACTAAATATTTAAACAACAGCAACAAAAAATGATCAGCTGAGCTTGACAATGCCAATGTTTTCCACACCATCATAGATCAGTGGCAGCAGCATGGCTTAGCTTATGCAGATTAAGCCATTATCACTTCATCCCCTAATAAACCTAATGTAATTAGAGCACTACCCCTTTTCCATTCCCGTGTGTTTGGGAATTTGCTTAGTCATTACTGCCTATTTAACATCAGCCTGGCTAGACTCATCCTTCACCATTCACTGAATCCCAAATCGGTCCATGCTAGAGGTATGGTGCACTGCACAGGGTGCAGAAGACATTATTTTACACTCTAATGTACAGCATTTATAGCCTATAGGGAGAAGTGAGCCATTTGGGACTGAGCCATGCTGCCTGTGCTTGATTTGTCACCAGTTTCCTAGGCTACCACAGAGCAGTTTATATGTGCACCATTTTAGCACTAAACCCTGGCATCTTGTACAGATGATGAACCAACAACTCATGATCTGCTTTTGTGTTTTTGCTAAAAAAAAAAAAAAAAATGTGACAATCTTGTCTTTCACAATTATCATTATAGGTGAGGCATTGTCATAAAGTCAAACTGTTTAGTTTAAATTCCTGATTGTTTCTATTGTGCATACTGTAAATGTCCTCAGTGTGGACAGCCATAACAAATCAATCCTGTACTGTACAGCACTAAAATGCTTAATGAGGATGTTTGTAATTTGATAAGACAAAGTTTTAAAGCCACAGAACATATTTGGACTAACTGGAACACTACATTCTTCTCCCTCGTATTATTATTATTACTATTATTATTATTACTATTATTATTATTATTAGTAGTAGTAGTAGTAGTAGTAGTAGTAGTAGTAGTAATTAATTAGCAGAGGTAGTATTTGAGTAGTATGTGGACTTCATGTTAACTGAATAACATATCATATTGTACAATTGATTCTTTGACCTTATAAAAGTTACAGGAGGGATTTATTTTGGGCCGTGCTATCCGGTGTCAGTCAAATGAGTGTTAAAATTATACAGTACTGTTCAAACGTACAGTATTAGGCAGGTGTGAAAAAATGCTGTAAAGTAAGAATGCTTTACATTTTTTTAAGTGTTAAGACTTTATTTTTTTATCAAAGAACAAAATGGAAAGTAGGTGAACATAAGAGAAATCCTAATCAAATCAGTACTGTGGGTGACCACCCTTTGCCTGCAAGACTGAATACATTTCTCTTGGTACACTTGCACACAATTTTTAAAGGAACTCGGCAGGTAGATTGTTCCATACATCTTGGAGAACTAACCATAGATCTTCTGTGGATGTAGTCTCCCTCAAATCCTGTCTTCCTGTAACCTCAGACAGACTCTATGATATTAAGACTAGGGCATTGTGCGGGCTAGACATACTGTAGGGAGTGGTGGCTCAGGCGGGTAAGACAGTGCCGGTCCCAAGTGAGGAAGGGCATCCAGTGTTAAACCTGTGCCAAAGTCTGGTGTAGATCAGATGATCCGCTATGGCGACCCTTTGACAGGCGCATCCGAAAGAAAGTTGCTCTGTAGGGGCTAAACCATCATTTCCTGGACTCCTTGTTCTTCTCTAAACTGAAGATAGTTCTTAATGGAATTGGTTGTAAGTTGGGGGTTGTTGTCTTGCTACAGAATAAGTTTGGCAGTAATCACACACCTCCCTGAAGGTACAGTATTGCATGATGGATACGTTTATGCTTGTATTTCTCAGCACTGAGGAGATCATTAATCCTGTCCAATAATGTAGCCCCAAACTTTCTCCACCGTGCTTCACTGTTGCCTGCAGATACTCATTACTGTACTGCTCTCCAGTCCTTCGGCAAACAACCTGTCTCCTACTACATCCAAGTATTTCGTCAGTCCAGAACACCTGCTGCCATTTTTCTGCACCCTAGTTCCTATGAAGTATGACTTTTGGGCAGCAATTCTTCCTTGAAGATAACTTCTGTCCAGGATGTACCTCGTTCACACTGGTTTTCACCAGTTCTTTGCTGATACCACTGCTAGTGCTAGACATCTTCTGATGTCGAAGGGAAGTAAGCATGCTATGTCTTTTATCTGCTGCATTAAGTTTCCTAGGATGACCACTGCATCTACCGTCCTCAACCTTGCCTGTTTCTTTGTGCTTCTTAAAAATAGCTTGAACAGCATACCTTAAATCCCCAGTTTGCTTTGAACCTTTGCCTGAGAAACACATTGTTGATGTTGTATAACTACCTTTTATCTTGTTACTATGTTCAGTCCATGGTATATGACCTGTGACATGAAACACACTTTAGGCCTAATACAATGACTATATTTTAACTTGCATAGGAACAATGGACATATGGACAATGTCCATTGTTAACACAAATAATATTACATTTAATTGTGTACAATAGTAGCAGTGGTGGTACCTTTGGATTTGGTTAATATTGATTTCTATTCCCACTTTGAAGACATCAGCAACACTTCATTAGTTTCTGTCATGATGAATTTGTAAGGAATTTAAAACATACATGGAATTCTGATATAAGAAAATAACCACTGCTGCAGTAATGTTCAGCAAATAAAATCAGAAACTGGTGATTATAAATAAATAATTAAATAAATAAATAACAGATAAACAGATTTTTGTACCACTCATTTCACAATATATTTTAAAAACTCTTTTAATTGTTTATAATTGCATTTTTAATATTTTTCAATATCTATGATACAATCCCTAGACAACTTCACTCTTTTTTTCTCTCTTAAAATATACAATACAGAAATTAAACCCTCCTTGCCATGTCACAGAAAAACTGACCTGCTGGAGGACAAAACTGACACCGGACACTCACTTTATAAATGTGCATAAATCAGGCTTGTGCACAATTCAGAATTTGAGAATTGGCCGCCATTCAATTCATGAGTTGGAATTTGAATTGAATTGACTCCGCCCCACAGGAAGTTGAATTTGAATTGGAGTTGGAATGACAGGAAGTGGAATTAAATTCATGGGAATTCAAAGACATTCCACATAGTCATCTCACATACAATTACATTAATTTTGTAATTTAATAGCATAATTTCATTAAACATAACTAGTCACTCCTCAACCCTGCATACATTTTGTTCCAACATATAGATAATGATCAAATTCTTGAAATAAATGACTCCCTCAATGTTTGATTAGTTTTGTTCAAAATGTTATTTTCATTTCAAAGTAATAAAATAACACAAAGTCGAGTGTTGACCATCAAATTGTATAGAAAAGAAGCTTTCAAACAAATGTTCACCTCAAATTGTTTGGCTACCATTTTAAATACTTGGTTAAAGCAAAGCATTCTGGGATATGGAGTCACGTTCCATTGTGTTCCACAAAATTACAATTCCAATAAATCAAACTTAATTATGTGTTCTGTGACTAGAGCTTTTAACATTCATTGCTGGGGGGGAAACATTTCCTGTTAATGTAATCTGTACAAGTAGTTCAAACTAATGTCATTTATAGAATATGTAATGAAATCATATCTGACATATACTGTACAGCTTCATTGTTAAACACTTCACTTATGTATATGAATTTCTTTGAATTTGTATTGAATTGCAATTCTGCTTCCTTTAATTCAATTCCGAATTGTAATTCTAGATCCTGTTTTTGACATCAATTCAAATTCAATTCAAATTCAAGGATTGAATTGAAATTTAGGAGTCATTCTCAATTCAATTCTGAATTGTGCACAAGCCTGGCATAAATAGATTCCTCTTTACAGACATTCTCACAATGTACAGTACTAGTCAAACATTTGGACAAACTTCGTCCTTCAGTGGTTTTTCTTTATTATAATTATTTTCAACATTGTACATTAACATTGAAGACACCTAAACAATGAAAGAACATGAATTAAATTATGTGGAAAATAAAATGTTTTACCCAGAATATGTTTCATAATTTAGATTGTCCAAAGGACCTACATTTAGCTTTGATAACAGCTTGGCACACTCATGGCATTCTCTTATCATATTCACAATGTAGTCACCTGGAATGGCTTTCTATTCACAGATGTGCCTTGTCAATAGTTAATCTCTGACATTCCTTGCCCTTTTTAATGTTTTTTGGATCATCAGTTGTTATGCAAAGGAAGCATGGGTACTGAGTCAATAGCCCTATCCGTGCTAATACAACTACTGTACAAATCCATATTATGACAAGAAACACTGAGTTAAGTAAAGAGAAAAGACAGTCCATTACTTTAAGAAATTAAAATCAGTCTTGCCTAAAAATCTCAAGGATTTTGAATGTATCCCCAAGAGCAGTCCCCCAAACTTTCAAACACCATAATGAAACTGCCTCTCATGAGGAGCGTCCAAGGATAGGAAGACCAAGAGCTACCTCTGCTTTAGAGGATAAGATTATTAGAACAACCAGCCTCAAAACTGCCAATTTAGAGCAACTCATATTAGAGCCTACATAAATGCTTCTCAGAATTCAAATGGCAAATATATTTCAACATCCACTGTACACAGGAAACTGTGTAAATCAGGTCTTCATGTCGAATTGTGGCAAAATAACCAAACAAACAAAAAATTTGGAAGAATAACAAGCAGAAGTAAAGTGGCACGGTGGTGTAGTGGTTAGCTCTGTCGCCTTGCACCTCCAGGGTCCGGGTTCAATTCCCGGCCAGGCTCGATTAATGTCTCAGTGTGCATGGAGTTTGCATGTTCTCCACGTGCTTGGTGGGTTTCCTCCGGTACTCCGGTTTCCTCCCACAGTCCAAAGATATGCAGATTAGGCTAATTGGCGTTCCCAAATTGACCATAGTGTGTGTCTGTGTGTGCTCTGCGATGGATTGGCATGCTGTCCAGGGTGTACCCTGCCTCGATCCCTGAGTCTCCTGGGATAGGCTCCAGGTCCTCGCAACCCTAAATACAGGATAAAGCGGTATAGAAGATGAATGAACAAGCAGAAGAGGTTTTGGCCAAAAAGCAAGGAATGGACATTTGATCAGTGAAAAGCTGTCCGTGGGTCTAATAAGTCCAAATTTGAGATTTTGGGTTTTAAGCACAAAATCTTTGTCAGACATAGAAAGGGTTAACAGACGGTTCCTGAATGTGTGGTTCGCACTGTGGGGATGGTGTTTGGGTGCTTTGCTGGTGACACTGTTTTTGTTTTTGAATTGAGGGCACCACAGCATTTTACAGTGATACTTCATCCCATCTGGTTTGCACTTAGTGGGACCATCATTTGTTATCCAGCAGGGCAATGACCCTAAAAAAACCCTCTGGGTTATGTAAGAGCTATTTATCCCAGAGAGAGAGAGTGATGGATTGCTGCGTCAGATGGCCTGGCCACCGCAATCACCTGTTCTAAATCCAGTTGGACTGGAGATTGACTACCTCATGGGACTGAATGCCAATAGTGTACAAAGCTGTCACCAAAGCAAAATGTGGCTAATTTAAATATTTTAAATATATAAAAAAAAAAAGTATTAAGTGTTAATATGCAATGTTGAAAACCATTTTTGTTTTTTAAAGAAAAAACACTGAATAAGTCTATGTATTATAGATCTTTTGGAGCTTTCATCGTACAAGTCCCTATGAACTAACTGTTAATACAGAAACAATAAAATATTAGAAGGTGCACATTAAATGAACCTGTGATTTGAGTTACAGCTGGGACTACTCTTAGTACTCTTGTAGAAAATCAATCAGATTGGAGAATTCAGGAGCACTGTGGTCTGAGTTCTTTGGTATGAGTTTGAATTTAAGTAGAATGGACTGCTTATTGTTTTGACTTTAAATTGTAACAGAATCGGTCCGGTAATAGAATATATTTTTAATGCCTTTTTCAATTGCTTTTATTATTAAATATTTTTTTCTTACATTTTTCTAGAATGAAGAAAATAAAAATAAAAGCTGTAATTTTTAGTTATTGTGTTTACCTTTTTTGTTGCATTCCTCTTGTGAAAATCAATGAATAATAATGCATTGTAATAATTTATATACATGTTTGATTGTATTATTTTGCCATGGCGATTACTACTTTATTTTGCTTGTGCAGAATATGAACAACATGAAACAGAGTCTGAAATTCAGAGCTAGAGGGATTTTTTTATGGATGTACAAAATGGTCTATTTAATGCTGGAAATGATCATTAAAGTGTGTTTAGCAGGAAATTAAAAAAACAACAACAGTATGAACAGGAACACACATTATTTCATTTTACAGCAGTTTGGCTGTAATAACCAGCAAACATCTCCGCATCAGAGGGGCTATGAATTATTTCACTCATGTATAGGCAGCCCATACAATGCTTAGAAATAAGCAGGAGAAATACACTATTAGCTTGATGGAGTAAGAGATACTTCTAGGATTATACCAAGAACAATTGGCAAAGAAGATGGATATTAGACGAACAGTTCCAGTTTCATTCCAAACATTTTCTGTTACCAAAAAATGAATGAAGATGACGGACTCTTTATTATATATTTTTATCTTTCATTTTATTAAATTATTTAAGGAAACCAATTGTCCAATCCTAGTGGCCAATCAAACATCACGCACAATTTTTGTTATTTAAATCTGGCTTTTTAAAAAAAAGAATGTTTTATTATTATTATTATTATTATTATCTGAGTTTACCGTTCTCAAAAACAACCAATTTTAGTGAATGAAAACTTGAATGATATACATTAGATAGTCTATGTTGAAAGTGATTCCTGAGAATCATAACTGGCAGAAATGTAATGAACAAAACCCTTTATAATGTTAATTCTTCTTTATGAACTTCTTGAAATTATTTCTCTACCCAGTTTATTTATTTTAGCATACTTAATTGATAAAACCATAATGTACAGTAGCTAACCAGTCTGGCGTAACAGCCGGCATTGCTAAGCAAAAAGTAAACTAGACAAAAGAAAACATAACATAATTTGCGTTAAAGAAAACAACAGCAAAAATCTGCATGCACACATACAAACAAACAAATCAATAAATAAGTGAGGACATGCCATTTTGCCATACAGTATAATAAATGCTTACATAATATAACATTGGCCAGGTTGCTCACTATTTATGAATAAAATTAAATCCTCACCATTGAGTAGCTTCCAGGAAAAGCAAAGCTGTAATGAACAAACCTAGAAGAAGCAACCAGACCTGGTCTAGATAAATGTAGCACCATGACCCATCAGGCCTTGCATGCACAAATGGGTCGAGCATACAGTATAAGTAAGGCTATTCATGCTATCAATGCGTTTCCTATAAGAGAATAAAATCCTCATTGTGCCTTTGTAATTACATACACTATCATTGTTAAATGGTTCTTTTGAATGCACTTAAAGTTCTATACCTAAATAAACTCTGTCTCATGCAGTGGAGGTGGTTTACATAATCAGTGGCGACACTTACCAATAAGTAGGAGGGTAAGAGAATGAAATTAACTAAATAGCCATCTTTGTTCTTGTGTTGCGTTCATCGTGAAGCCTTTGGATTTTAACTCATACTGGCCATGCAAAACAAAAGTAGGTATGTGCAGGTATAGTACATTGCATACCTGCTTGTAGTTTTGGAGCTGTCATTCTGCCAGTGTTTATTACCATGCTGCAGGCTTCTGGACAGAAAAGCTGCTTCAAACTGCTGTTGCATTCTCTTACACACAAACCCTGCCAGGTCTTAAATTTAATAGGCCCTGAGATCACATTGTTCCGCTCCGCAGCTATCCACAGTCGAAGAGATAACTGGCCTTTCCTACAATTATTGTAGTAAAACCTGTCTAGAGAGTGGTTTTAGCCTCCCTCATCAATTTACGTAAATAATGTAATAAAGTGCATTACACTTCTACACACATCACTATGCCTTTGGTGAAGGGCTTTGACAAGGTTCAGAGCATCTCTGGCCATGTCATTTGTTATTAATATGATACACTGTCCCTTTTTCATTTTTTTTTTTTTACTGACATTCTCACTCTCAGACTCATTGCTTTTTTTTATGGACATAGTAAGCCACGGGGTTCAAAATATTGCAGGGTGAAACTGAATTATGGTTCCATGTGTCAGTGTAAACCTTGATACAGTGACTTAATACATTTTCTCATGCCTTGCTAGGCTAGTTATAATAGCAGAATGCTTTGAGACATATTGTCTTCAGTAATCTTATGCAGGACTGGATACGAACTCAAGTCACACACTGAACAGCTCACAGCTTGGGGAAATGTAGCTTGGTCAAGAAACTGGAAACCTACAGAGGAATAGATAGTACATGTGAGACTCCACATAATAAAGATTGAGCCAAGTATCCTACAGGTATGAAGGCTACCTGCTACACCAACATAATTCCCATCCCATGCTTGTGGTATGAAATATATCAATGGGATGGATTTTTTAAAACATCAATTTGGACCTGAAATAAACACAGAATTTTAAATTAGTACTGGATTCATACTGTACATCTCTGACTAATCAGAATTATTTGAATTAGATACGGAATTATACTAGATCGTTCCAATGGTCCACCATGGTCTGCATTATCTAGTAATGAATCTTCAATAGTACCACATGCCTGAATATACAGTCACAGCATCTTTGTCAGCAGGAGAAAAAATAAATAAATGCCACTAGTACTAACATCTTGTGGCCTCAGTGAAAATCTTTTTCTTCTGTATGTTGTGTACTGTAAGGGATGTTAGAGTCAAAAAGGTCATTACAAGTATTGAATGAATACATATAGCAAATCCCCAAAGCTGTCTAGTCAAGCACAGCCATACCCACCATTGAGGTCACTGAGGTCTGGATGTCAGTATTTTTCGTGAATATGGTGGTGTATAATAAAGCTCATGAATTCAATTCCTAGAAATTACTCTACTCTGGTGCTAGATAATATCATACAGCACCAAGACCATCATCATTGGCTTTACCTTTGTTCTTTTTGTTCTTTGATTTTGTCAACAACTCAGAAAGGCAGCTGAATCTGTCAGGTAACTAAAGAGTTTACTAGCAAACTGCTTACAGTTCAATGCCAGGCATCCCTAGATGTCACATGATAAACAGCTCCTGTGCATTTGCGCTACAGTAAACAATGGCTCATGATGCCAGCTAGTTAGTTTCAATTAAAAGTGACTTCACTAGCTAGCTAACTATCTAATACTCACTCATCATATACCTGTATACCGCTTCATATAGAGGGTCACAGAGTGTGTGTATATAGTATGTGTGCACATATATATATATATATATATATATATATATATATATATATATATATATATATACACACACACACACGCTCATTCACACACTACTGACATTTGGGAATGCCAATTAACATAATCTGCATGTCTTTGAACTGTGATATGAAACCGGAGTACATGGAGGAAACGCACCAAGCACAGGGAGAACATACAAACTCCGAAGCGGGAATCGAACCCGGTGACAGCGATAAACTCTATGCCAATATGCCATATCAATCTGATTTGTAAACTAATAAACTTTAAACAAAGTTGAAATGCTTATGCTTTTCTTTCAAATCCGTTTATTTTGTAAGGGTCTTATCCCTACATTTACAGTATTTTTATTTTCCTTGAAAAATAATCCTTGTGAGAGCCGGTAACATTTGCATCTAAATATCAATTGACCCTGTGTCCACTTTCTTCAATGACACGGACAAAAATGAAGAGTGTATGCAGCAAAGCTCAGCTATGGTAAAGGAGAAGCTGCACAAAAAAAAAGGGCGGAAAAAGAGAGAAAAAGAAAAAGAATATATTTTATTAAGAGCCTAGGATAGGATTAGCATTAGGATTATGTTCCTGTGTTGTTCAATGCAAAACATCACATTCAAACATGTACACCTAATTACCAAAGATATATATATATATATATATATATATATATGCAAACATGTACGATATATAAATAATATATCCATAATTCAAATTCAAAATGATGCAAACACAAGAATGAAACAAAGAAAGAGTATATAATTTAAACTCTGAAATGTACAGATACAGTAAGTGAGAACAGTAGAGTATAGAGGAATGTATAGACGAGAGTGCATGCGAGAAAGAGGGAGCAGGTTATGGAAACAAGACCAACAGAAATGCATTAAATGTCCTAAAAATCACCTACTGTATGCATGCTCGCAACCCCCAAGTAAGCTCAGTTATTGAATGCTGGTATTTCAAAAACCATGCATACAGCCGTGTACCAATTTCAATAGCATGCTGCTCAGAAAGTACAGTAGACCAAGGGTAAGAACACATGAGCCTTTATTTATAGGTGTTCAAGCCCCCTGGCACTGTCAACAGAGAGTAATGTAAGAGGTAAAACAAACAATGGTGCAGCTTTACAGCTTGATTGCTGATTATGCTGCTCAGGTTCTGCTTTGCTCAGCTCATGGCCACACACAAAGAGAAAGAGAGAAATAGCATAAATAGGGCATCTGAGGTAAAATACACCATCAACAGCCATCACTCGAAAAATCACACTCTCTCTACTAAAGCACCTCCTATTTACAGTATTTCCTCTCCATTCAGAGATCCACTGAAATCCGAAATACCCGACTTGAAGATGCAGACGATGATCACAGATAAATGAAATGTCTAGTTTAATCATGGACCCTCCTATCTCAGGCAAAATGCCCTGTCTCTCGTTATACGTGTTTATGCGAAATACGGAGAGATTCGGATGCAGGCACAATGTGCTGTCAGTGCAGGGAAATATGAGAGAGACAAATAAGGCATTGGATTGTGTTGATGCATTAGACTACTGTATAATACATCATTTCATGGGAGGATAACATAAAGACACAAAGGTGACATATGAACACTTGAGAAAATTTCTCATCCGGGTTTTTTCCTTGGAGGTTGTTGTGATATTTCCTGCTGCGTTAGTCTACTTCATAATTGGAAATGACTCGATCATGAAGTTATTGTACCTAAATGGGAACCGACTGCTGTTTATGCTATCTGGAATTTATTCTTAACAAGAAAAAAAGGTACAGTAAGAACGTCGCTTGTTCATTAGTGTAATGATCTTTCACTGGCTTTTAATATGAAGTGGCTTTTAAATTTTACATTTCTAGCTGTTATGATAGGCATACTCATGGTTCTAGTTCTTTTTAATAGAAGATTTGTTTTTCTCAAGAAATCACTTTAACCTTGTCAGGTTGTCATATGAGGCAGGAATATACCCTGGATCAGACACCAGTCCATTTCAGGGTACCATGCACACTCATTCATGCATTGATTTACAGTACAGTATATGTAGGCTCAAATTAAAGTAGGCTATGCACCTACACATTGTTTTTTAGAGGAAACCAGAGAACTCAGACTGTGTGGGCATGCAGACTTTCAACCTCAAGACTCAATTCTTTCAAACTCAAGACTCCATAAAGACTTTAAGGTCAAACTCCTACCTGTGCTCACTGTAGAGCAAACCCATGCAGAACACATGAAACTAATGACTAGAATCTATAGTCACCTTGAATCTATGCAGTGAGGAAGCACATAAGGGCTCACGACACTATTCTTGTTACAGTTCAGTCATCATGCTAAACATAAATTTAAACAGCTAAATTTACAACAACATCAATAAAAAGTAATGAGCTCCCCCTTTATGTGTGTCCTTAAATTGGTGCTTTAATGTGTTGGATGTTGACAGTACTCTCCGGTTTGCATTGGCGACAAACATTTGCGGCCTTTGCTATATGAAGCTTTCACACTCATAACATTTAATGAACATGTCCACAGGAGCCGGGTGTTTTTTTTTTTTTTTTTTTTTTAAACCTAACTAGATGAAGTATGCATCATTGACGGGGAAAACAGTTAGTAGAAATGGTTCAAAGGAGAATGCAAGAAATGACCTGATATATAATATAATATAATTTTAAATAAAAAGTTGATTAAAAATCGTACTCCTTGTTTACGCTAAGTTGTACTTCTTTTGTCACCAGCCAAATACACTACTTGTTCAGTGATCTGAGAGTGAATCACAGATGAGAAATCTGAGAAAATCCCAGTAAAAATATTCAGTTTATCTTTTTATAAATAATATCTATTGATGCAGGTGTTTGTTTACATTGGGCAAGTCGCTTATTAGTAGCTTATTTTAAAGTAGATTATTAAATCTATCATATAACTTTTAGTAGGCGGCGCGGTGGTGTAGTGGTTAGCACTGTCGCCTTGCACCTCCAGGGTCTGGGTTCGATTCCCCGGCCAGGCTCGATTCCCGTCTCTGTGTGCATGGAGTTTGCATGTTCTCCCCGTGCTTGGTGGGTTTCCTCCGGGTACTCCGGTTTCCTCCCACAGTCCAAAGATATGCAGGTTAGGCTAATTGGCGTTCCTAAATTGCCCGTAGTGTGTGATTGGGTGTGTGAGTGTGTGTATGTGTGTGTGTGCCCTGCGATGGATTGTCACCCTGTCCAGGGTGTACCCTGCCTAGTGCCCGAAGTCTCCTGGGATAGGCTCCAGGTCCCTCGCAACCCTGAACACAGGATTAAGCGGTATAGAGAATGAATGAATGACATTTTAATAACATTGCTTTTACTCTACATTTTGATTTCACATATGGTTAAACTTCAAACAGTACTGCAAAAGTGTCATTCAATTATGTCCAGCCAGTTTTGTGTCCTGCAGGAAGAATAAACATACAGTAAATTTGATCTGTCCATACTTACAGTATTTGAAGGTTCGTTTTTTATAGTAAACTATTGCGCCGATTGGCTCTATTGAGTGACACACATACAGTAGCTATGCACCCCTTGAGAGCAAAAGCGTTAAATTATTGGGGGGAAAAAAGACTACAAAATCTGGCAAATAACTGCTCATAACTTCAGTTCTACTCAACACTTTAATAGTGGGGACCTACTTACTGCCAAAGTTTCTTAACTTCTGTCCAGGCAGTTTTGCGAAGTAAAATACATTCATCCCCTAATACAGTATATGAAAGATATCATTGAAAGCACAGGTTCTGACTAATATACAGACAAAACCTTTTTTTTAGACGAAGAAGCATTTGGCCATGCTACGGTATACTGTACCTACCTGATGAAAAATGTCAGTTACTAAAACCAATCCACATTATTTAGAAAGCTAATAAAAGCTGGTAGTGCCACTGCTTGAAGCTAGCTCCTCTGCAATACTGTTAGTAATTTGTCTTTATGTTTGGATGAATATGTTTCTCCAGCAAAAAAGAAAGGGCTTGGCAAAATAGCAAAAGGGCTTGGTAACCATAAGTCTATGAGCTGATTGGAACATGAAGAACAGATTGGACGGAGAATGACACAATGTCACTCCCACCCAGTCCGTACGCATGGATTACCGCAACTGTGTTTCGCTTATCTGCAATAGCAAGCCCTCAAGGACCTCGTTTGTGTTGGGCTTCACTTCAAGATAAAACTAAAAATAGACTCGATGTGTCCCTGGCTTCAGCAGGACACAGGGACACAGGGGGGAAAGGGAAAGACCAAGCACTAATGGATATATAAATGTCAAGCTGCAGCCATCATAGAGGCTTTGCTGCTTCAGCGACCCTGATACCCATGGCTTGGATAAAAAAAAAATTCGTACTTTTATTCAAACCCTCTGGAGCTTAAATTGATTTTTATATTGACCCTGCGGCTCAAGGATCATACCAACAGTTATTCTGACCCCTATGTGGTTTTCTGTGTGCCCACAGTGGCACTTTTACCACCCCCACTACACATATGCACACACGGGTCTCTTGTGACATCAGTGATCACATACCTGTTTTCACAAGCTTAGCTTACTTAAGCTGTATGAAGGGAAAAGGCTGGTGCACAGACGTAATCCATATACTTGTCTTTAAGTGAATTCAATAATGTAGACAAACCCCGGCAGTCAGCAGAGGGGTCTTAATTGTACCTCACAGGGCTCTTATCCATCTGCTTAACGCACAGCACACTGAACATTAAGGCTTAGAGCAGTACACAGCTCTCTTTCCACAAGTCTCTTGTGACCCCCTGCTGCTGAACATGCTCTTACCTGGTAACGATGCTATATGCTTTTAAAGAAATGGGACTGAACTTGTTTTTTGGCATAGGATAAAATGCACAGTACAAAGTACATTACATATTGTCAAATTTAGGGGAAATATTTCTGTGGATGAAATAGGTTATGCCTATCCTCAAATCCATAAGATGTGAGCGCATCATGATATTAGGATTGCATCACCTGATGTCATACGAACAGAGAATACGTACTGTAAGCTATATAACAGCAGAATACTGTTCCTAATAATAATTTAAAAAAATACAAGTAATATTGTACTGTAATAATTGGTATATAAATATACTCACTGAAGTGAAGATACAAATACTATAGGTATCTTATAAATACTTTAGTGCAGGTACAAATACAGCAGTTAGTTACAACTGTTACAAATGTTACAATAGTATTACTATTAGTGTTAGTATTTTCTTTCATCATAAATTTTGTGACTTTACAAACACTTTAGCGATGTCACACATTTTGTAACGATGGACTGATATTGTACCGCCATTTCAAATACACACTCTAGTGGTGTTATGAATAATGTAGTGACATTACAGTCAGAGGTTTAATAGTACAATCAAAAAGCAGAAGAGAAGCAGATACAGTAGCAATCGACTGCTGCCATGTAAAGTAGTAGAATACTGCACTTTAATGTGCAAATTCATAGTTGCAAATGGGTGCACAAATTAAGTATGTTGTATGTGGTTCTATCACAGAAGGCAGAATCATGGAATTAATCTGTATTAGTGAAAAAAATAATAAATGTTGTTAAAAATACAATAATTCTATACTCCTACTACTAATATTAATACCAGTTGTCAGTACCATATGACAAGTAACTTATTATGAGGGATTATTGATGTACCTGCATGTTTATGGCTTTAGTTATATGTACTGGTGTTTAAGTTCAATGAATAGGTGTAATTAAAGTTTCGAATCATTTACAGCAGATGCAGTTCCAGTGGGTCGGTCTGATTGATTAAGCTCATAGACTTTAATGAAAAAGCAGTTCCTAAGCATCATCCTGCATGAGTCGATGGTCCTGTATTGCTGCATCTGAACAAGGTATATTACCAAGACCATGCATTTTACAATAACCCCGTAAACAAAATGTCATATGCTAACCATTATGCTTTATTTTTCAACATATAAAATCATAAAATTTATATGATCTCCTCCAGGGAGAAAGCATTTAATTTTTAAGAAGAACTTTCTCAGTTACACCGTTGACTTTGTGCCAAATGTGAAATACAGTTGGATCCAAAAACATTTGGACAGTGACTTAAAAAATGCCTCTCTCGGGTCAGTTCCACGGTGTCACTGAAATAAAGCAAATGCAATTGAATTGTAGAATTTTAGCTTTAATTCTGATAGTTTAACAAAAACAAATTGTTTAGAAAGAAGTCATATGTTTTACCAAACCCCTCCCCTTTCACATGCTCAAAAGTGATTGGACAAACGATTATATAATTATAAATACAGAATTATTTTGGATTTAAGTCATTTGCAGTCAATGACTGCCTGTGAGTCTAGAATCCAATGACATCACCACATATTAAGTTGCCTCTTTTGAAATGCTTTTCTGTGCTGTTACTACTACTACTAGTACTACTTTTCAGTTATCAAATGTTTGTGGGTCTTTCCACCATGGATCTGTTTTTAGCAGTAAGTAAAAAGCATGGCTATTTGAACTGAGGTCAGGTGACTGATTCAGCCCTTTAGGAGCATACAGTATTAAGCCATGTATCAGTTTTTGCAGCTTTTGATTAAATCTTTAATATAACACTTCGTACAATAAAATACTTTAGAATGAATCCCTCTACTTATATCAACTCTAATGACCCAGTTTAATGACAGCCATACTGTACATACTTGCGCTGTAACACTGGCTCCACCTCATGTGACAGATGATGGACTTTGCTGTAGATCATGAGTTCTTCCTTTCCTTCTCATTCTCTTATCTACCCAGAACTTATCTACCCAGATTTCTGATACATGTAAATCCTCCTTTCCATCAATCCAAAGTGTCTTGTGTTGGAACTAGTCAGGCTTTTTTGGAATTTTTCTAGCATAGGCTAATCTGGCCTCAAAGTTCTTGAGTTGTTTGCATCTTAAAATATAAAACCTCTGTATTACATTCACAAAGCCGCCTATGATCTGAAAATGGTACATCTACCTCCTCCAAAGTGTTTCTGTCTTGGTTAGATGTTGTGAAGGTGTTTATTTTTTGGTTTCGTTCCATGGTCTTTCAGGCCTTTCTGTATTACCCAACTATTTTAATCCCTGTAATAGAGATGAATATTTCTTTGGTTCAAATTACTGTTACTGTCGCTGTCAAATTGTTACTGTGGTCCAAATCACTCCACATAGATATTAGCATCCATATTACATTAGTTTATTAGGCCATTATTACTGTATCTCATTATTGTATAATTTATGAGACATCTGAAGATAATAGCATACACAAAGGAAAGATATAAAAGAGGGGAACAAACAATCCATTTATCTTCTGTTATTACCCAGGTTGCTCTATGAAAACTTTTTTTTATTTGTTAATGGTAAATATGCTCTGGCTTAATTCCAAGGCTGTGAGTATGACAATATAGTGTGTGAAAACAAACAAACAAACAAACAAACAAAAACAGTTATTGGTCACATATTAAACGTCAATGCATAATGATGAAGTGTACATATAAGTAGTAAATGCAATTATTTGGCAAACCATAACAGCTTTAGTCAGGTTTCTCATATTTATACCAAACATTATAAAAATAAAATAAAATGAGTAATAAATTTGTAAAAGACACTAATAATTACATCAAACCTGTTAAATATTAAAACACAGTATATACAGTATATAAATATTATAATATATATAAAAATATTTAGTACATTTACCAGCTTCCCTGTCATTGTGTTAATTGTAGTCGCTTTCAATCTTTAAGTGTTTGTCTTTTCTTTTCTTTTTTTATTCCATGATTTCATCTATTTTATGGTGCACTCCCTATACTGTGGTAAGTACAATATATATACATACAATTATAATAGATAAATAACAATTAGAACAGAGCATTTTAATTTCATTTATTTATTTTGTTATACTTTAAAGACATATTAGATTTGAAGTCAAAAGATAAATATAGACAGATCGAAATTTGTGTGGCCTACAAACCTGGCTGCCAAAAACTCCAATTCCTAGCACACGTATACACTCTACTGTAGTTCCCTGGACTTTATATAAAAACTTACTGTAATACGCACACACAGTCTTTAAGGACCTTCTTTTCAGGCACCCTCGTGTGAAGTAAACACTCTGTGTACTTTCTGCCAGTTCATTATACCAAGCTCTTCATTTGTGTATTGATAGGCCAGTTTAGCTTCAGTGCTTGTTCACTGATTCTGTCTTATCCCAGTTAATGTGGTTTGATCGCCTCACTCTCGCCTGTTTATTGTTTGACTTTGAATACTCATGTTTGCCCATCCTGCAAATACTGTAGGTCTCCCTGTCGATCCATAGCACTAGAATTTCAGAATTATATCCACGTGTGTTAAATAACTTATGTTAAAAGAATTATTTTGCCCATTTGTGATTAAATGGATCGATAATATTGGAAAACAGGCCAACCAAGGAAAAAAACATGTTGCTGATAAACATTGTGGAAACTGTAATGAAAAACCCAAGACCAACAGCCATCACAAACAACTTCCACCGGCCAGGGGTGAAAATGGCTCCATCATTAAAAGGAGACTTCTGAGAGCATAAATACAGATGCCATACCACAAGATGCACACCGCTCATTCATATTAAGAATTAGAATGTCATAAATGTTATGAAACAGAGATGAAGTGTGGAGAAAAAAAAGTTCTGCTCATGATCCGAAACATACAAACTATCAGTCTTCCATGGTGGAGCGAATGTCATGGCTTGGGCTTGCATGGCAGCTTCTGCAATGGGCTCACTAATCTTTACTGATGACATAACTTATGTAGGTATCAGATCAGCATCCAGAAGTCTACAGAAAAATAATCTAATTTAATTGGCAAGAACTTAATCATGCAGCAAGACAATGACTCAAAACACAACAAAAGACTTCATCAGGGGAAAGAATTAAAGGTTACAAACAGACAAACTAATAAATCATCAGTCCTTAACACAATCGTGCATGAATGTTACCTTCTGAAGGAGAGACAGAAACAATAACTAAAAGAAGCTGCTGTACAAGATTGAAAAAGCATCGCAAAAAAAGACAACAGTTTGGTGATTACGTTTAATTAAATTTAGTCTTATTTGCTTAGAATTTTAACAATGGACAAAAAAAGCAGCTTTGCAAAAAGTTGAAAATTATGGATATGAATTAGAAAAATGTAAGCAAAAATAAGAAGTACTGTATGAGCAAGAACTATCAGATTGTCCCTGATGAGTAATCCGGGGTGACTATGCCAAGGAAAAGCTCCCTGAGATGACAACAGGCAGAAATAATAGGTGACACGTTCTAAGCTGTTTAACACATCTAGTTGAGATCCAGAAGATGAAAGTAATTGTTGCATTTTATTTTCTATTTTAGTTTGTTTTTATGAATGTCCTATAGTAAAGATATCTTAGTTAGGCTGTACATGGAGAAATACTATACAGTTATGATATCTAACTATCAGAATATTAGTTAGATATCATAAGAGGGGTATAAACCATGAGAGTTTGTTTTCTTTCTAAAGAAAGGGTTGTGCTAGTTGTGATTACAGTACTAATGCATTTAATATTTACTAAGCAGATAAATATTGAAAATTATTTTAAGAAGACGCCCCATGAGAAGTATGAGAGGCACGCAAAATGGGTACCCTGATGTGTGCAAATGCCCAGCGTCAGCGATGTGCCCTCATCTCCCATGCAGTTCACAGTCACCGGACTATTTTAATCTTACAGGGATGCAGTCAAAAGAAATGCCTATACACAATACAAGGGGAATGCATTTTGATCATTTCAGCAGATATTATTTGAAAAAAAGACACGAGTCTACCAGATATCTTTGTTTCTAAAATATTTAAATTACTGGCGATGGCTTGCTGTTCTTATAATAGATTTAAGGCCATTTTACCCTTGGTGGGAAAAAAATTAATCTTCTTCTTGCAATACCTCATATTAACATATCCAAATGGCTTTTTATGCACTAGTGATTTTTATCCACAAATATTACCAAATAATACCAAGTAATGCACAGCAGCAAGGCCAGTTTAAATCATTCTAACAATCATTACAGATATTTACACGCAAATGCATGGCGAGAAAGTGCATGAATAATCATCCATGCTTTCTTCTACATGACTGAGTTAGCCTGGTATGGAAGCCAGAACTACAGAATGAATGAAGATAATATGCCTTATTTCTGAACGGACAAAGGCTGAACACATTTCTGGAGTGAAACAAAATGAGCCCAGATTCCAGACTCTTTGAATTATATTCTATAGACTGCTATAATATTTCTACCAGTTAAAACCATACTAAATAGACATGAAAGCTACTGTAGCAATTACACTCAGCACATCATGCCTTCTAAAGGCTCTACTTAAATCTATTTGAAATCCTGTTCTGCAAGGACTAAATTAAAACAACACAATCCCTGCTGGTCTCACTTCGACATATGTTATATATTTCTGTATGACACAAACACATATGTCCGAAGTGAGAGGCCTGTGTTTTCAAGCACAGGCATATTTAATCACAGTTTAACCTACATACAGTGGCACAGAGCTTCCTTGGGTTTGTCCCAGTACACTGTAAATAGCACAGGATCCATATGTGTGTTGAGCTCACCAGCCAGAGAGAGTTTCGCTGCTCCAATCATTCACACATTCACCATTCTTGTGGTCCGGCCGTTTCAAACAAATCGTGACCATTCTTTCTTTATGAAAAAATGTGGGTGCTGACATCTCTCATGAGCACTGCTAATAGAGAAGCATACTGTATACTGTAACTGTGATAACATGCATGTAGTCAGGCTTTATTTCTGCTTCTGACCTGCTCCTACTGTAGCTTAAAAAAACATTGCAGTGTCTTATGTAAGCACATAATTACAGGCATAGTTTATACAGCACTATCAGTCTGCATGCTGAATGCAGTGAAATCAGAGCTAAACTGCCATGTTCATGGGAACCGTTTGCCCCCTGCTGAGGGTAATCTCTGCCTCATGAGCAGGTTTGGTCAAAGATTGTGAATGCAAATGATGCTGTTTGAGAACAAGCCCCTGAAACTGCATTTCACACATCTGACATTAATGATGCCCTTTAGAGCTGAGCAGAACATGGTGATTTAGCTTCATCATATTAGTTACAGGGTTTGACATTAAATACATTACAGCCCTTATTTGGGAGGAAAAAACTGTCATGTTCTTGTTGTGTTGTGTTTGAATGCTTGCTTTTGCTGTTGTGCAATGGTAATGGCTTCTGCATGTTCTAGGTGTTGTCAGTTTCTTTTATTTTCTCTCTAATTGCTTTGAATATTTCTGGGAATTTAAACATATGGCTTGGACCCTTAAGGACTGTGCTCATCTGAACATGCTGAAGTTTGAAGCTTAAAGGGATTTCAATTAATTTGCCCATTTAAATATTTCAATATTTTGTACAAGTGAGATTTTAGAGAGCGAGAGAGACTGGTTCTCTTTAGAAACGTGGTGAGCAGAAAAGCATCTAAGAATGTTCAGCACATCCAGCTGCTCTGTGATTTAGCAGATTGTATAATTACATACATAAATGAGCAGGAGCACAGGTTGTCCTTTGCCAGGGAATGTGTATTCCATTATTTCATTCTGTCTCACTGTAAATGAGAGCTTTTTCCTGTTTAAAAATCTGAACGACTGAAGCGACGCACTGAATGGGTCCATAGACTTGACTAGAGCACATTGCAGACATTTTTGCTAACCTTGTTATGGATAAGAAAATCTTTTATTTTTCTTATGCAGAGCAAAAAAAAAAAATACATAGCCAGGAGCAGCCATTATACTTATTGCAACTGAAGGATGCAGTCATGTGGAGGAGATGGCCAGGAGAAAAAGACAGAAGATAGCAGCAGGGAAAGAGAATTTGACACTCCTCTGTCCAATGCCTCAGGGCTAATGTGTGGAGAGGAGTGCATGTAAAAGTCTCCTCTGCTCAAGAGTAGATTTCTTTAGACTTCACTACAGCCCTACTTTTTATGCATTGCTTCTCATCATCATGCCTGCTATTATGCATTCACAAAAAAGAAAAAAGAAAAGAAAAAGAAAAACAAGTATTTGACAATGTTGTCTGTAACTACCTGAAAAACACAGCTGCAGGTTTACT
The DNA here is from genome assembly GCA_030522415.1 of Channallabes apus. Lineage (NCBI taxonomy): Eukaryota > Metazoa > Chordata > Actinopteri > Siluriformes > Clariidae > Channallabes > Channallabes apus. The sequence continues at coordinate 16,760,199 of CM060114.1, forward strand.
CTCTTAGAGAAGTGACTGGTAGTTATTGTACCAACTTGATGGTTACTTTCCATTTAGGCTTTGATTTAGAAAGAAGCCATATAAAGAGGCTAATTTTCCAGGTGCGGTTGTAGGGGTGTTATGGGGACAATGAAGAATTGAGCAAATGTTGCCACATTATAGGGGAAGAATGGTACTGGGACAAATGGTACCCGACACACTGGACCCACTACAGTTTGAATACCGTCAGAACCGCTCCACAGACGATGCAATCTCTCATCTCCTCCACACATCACTCACTCACCTGGACACTAGGAAAGGGAATTATGTTAAAATGCTCTTCATCGACTACAGCTCTGCTTTTAATACCATAATTCCCTCCACACTCACCACCAAGCTGGAGCACCTGGGACTGAGCTCATCTATATGTCAGTGGATCTCCAATTTTCTGACTGGCAGACCACAGGCAGTAAGGATGGGCGGACATGTCTCAGCCACACTCACTCTCAGCATTGGAGCCCCCCAGGGTTGTGTTTTGAGCCCCCTGCTGTACTCTTTGTACACCCACGACTGCATGGCCACTACCAACTCCACCTCCATCATCAAGTTTGCTGACGACACCGTCGTGGTCGGACTGATCACCAACAATGATGAGTCGGACTACCTAGAGGAGATTGGAAATCTGGAGAACTGGTGCCAGAGGAACAATCTCCTCCTGAACGTCAGTAAGACAAAGGAGCTGATAGTGGACTTTAGTACAAAGCAGGAGAGGAACTACCAGACCCCCGTCATCAACAGGAGCCCAGTGGAGAGAGTGGACAGCTTCAGATACCTCAGTGTTCACATCACGCAGGATCTACCCTATATTTCTATATTTTGCAATATTTTATTATGCCCTTATTGTACAGTTAATTTTACTAGTTAAAATTATTTCTTTAGTATTTCCTTTTTATTGATTATTTATTTTACGTACAAGCTTTTACTAAACTAAAACTTAAACTTGAATATATCTCTAACTCATAAACCCATATCAATTCACACACATGAATGTTATTACTGAACTGCTTTTCTTGTCCTCGTAAATCGTTAATATACTGTATTTCCATTTCACTGTATTTCACGCCTTATGATAAAACTGCCTTAAACGTCATACTTATTAAGGCTAACATGCATAAGATGTTTTTTTTCTCATTATGTTACTTTTTTTTTTCGAGCATTATCACATTTTTCACATTTAACCAAACACAACCTTTTAATGAATCAAGGCCTTAGTTCATAAAATACAGTTTGGGGAAGCAGAAACTGAATTACAAAACGTTCTTCTGCTAGTAACTTGAAATAAGGGCGCGCTTCAAACCTTGGCATCCACATATCCTATATTCAGCAGCGTTACATAATGTATTCTTGAAAGAGTGTTTTCGTACAAATGCATAATGCAGTCCTACAGCATATTCATGAAAGAGTTTTTTTCCAGCTGATAAATAAAATAAATGAAATAACATACAAGTATCCAAAATAACAGAGCCACTAACAGTTCAAATTTCTTATTATATCCGTATTAAGATGTATAAGCATGTATTAAACAGCAAAACTTTCCTCTCTTGCCTTGTATGAATGCATGGATCTGCTTTAACTTGAGCAGGAAGCAGGTAATTTAGTACATGAGAATGTCTATATGAATGAGAGGCAGTGGGTGTGAAGTGGGTGGTCAATCTGATCGTGCCAGGCTGATGAAATAACACTCTGCAACCCAAAGCCATGGCTTACTCAGGTACTCACTGTTGATGAACAGCTATGGTGGAAGGCTCTTATGGATTAGCCTAAGGCAAAAAAAAGATACTATAGATGTCTGTGGTGTTCAATGTAATTTGATGCTATTTCACCATTTTTCCAGCAGCCTTTGTTTTTTTTTTCCTGTGAAAAAACGCCTACAGTATTGTGCAAAAACTTTTGATCCACCCACTGTTTGTTCATATGAAATGTTATTAAATTATGTAGATGAAATTAAAGAAATAGGTACAAATCTTTTACTGTTTCAGGCTGCAAAGATACAGATACAGTTTAAAAAATTGGTTGTTTATGTAACAACCTCAGGAGCAACCTCATTTCCCCTCTCATTTGTTCCAATCACTCAGCATTCAGCATCAGCATCAGCAGTACAGGTTGTCCCCTACTTATGAACGAGTTTCATTCCAGGAGCACGTTGTTCAATTTCCGCAAAATAAATAGTCGAATCTCCAATGATTTGTTCTACAATGAAGATTTTCTGAAATTAGCATTATTTGTCCTTCGGGACAGCTTTACAGGACAGACATTTTTTTCTCATTGTGCTCCAGGACTGATTCCCTCCCTCTTCTAGGACACTAAACGACATTATGCCAATTAAGGGGCCAAAACTCCCTTTTGGCAAAAAAATGGCATGCAGTGTTCGGCTATGGGAGAGTAAATACGTGCAAAGTAAAAGCATTGTGTGATACCTTCAGAGCCCTATGAAGTGTAATTTAGGCAATCATGTTGATGTGTATTTGAACAAAAGCATTAATACAGCATTTGTTGTATGAGCCAGAACTACATGAGGCATGTTAATGGTGGGAGTAACTGATGGGCCAGTGTAATAAAGCATTTAAGGTCATAGCAATTTGGAAACAGTGACTCAGACAAGTTTCACCTACGTACACACCGCCAAATATAATATAAACATGGCTTTAACCTAATATGCTGCTTATTTAAATAGTTTTATTAATAAGGCTTTACTGTACATTACGGAGGACTTTTCTATCTGGTTGACAAAACACAAGGGACACAAAAAATACATTCACTCACTTGCATTATTAATTCAGTGATGCTGAACATCCTAAAATGTCTTTTAATTTACTAAGCCCAAGTAATCTCAACTCCCTGTTAGTGATGACTGACTGCAGCTGGTAGCTTCTTGACGCCAACATAAGAATTCATGGGATAGCACTCATTAGACTTACCAACATACAGCAGAATGGGAACATTTAAGGAGCTGTGCAGCACACAATGAAGAGAACTCAAGTGATTGGGACTAAACAGTTGAGGTGCTTAAAGAAAACCACTTATTAATGTGCCTAATCAGGTAAAAAAAACAAAAAGGTTTAATTTGCTAGTGAGCATAAAGTGCAGACTGTGGAGCATTGAGAAAAGGTCACATGGTCTGATAAGAAGAGATTTACCCTGTTCCTGAGTGATACATAGATGCATCAGGGTGAGAAAGAGGCAGGTGAAGTGATGTACCCCTCACGCCTAGTGCTTACTGTAAAAGCCCGTGGGGGGCATTGTTATGATCTGGGGTTTCTTCTTCTGATCAGGGCTAGGTTCAGCAATGTTATGTGTTCAAAAATGAGGTCAGCTGATTAACTCACTATACTGAATGACCAGGCTTTTCCCATCAGTTCCTGGATTGATAGCATGGATTCATAAGGCTGAAATTTTGGATGAGTGGTTTAGGGAGCATGAGACATAATTTTCACACATGGATTGGCCACAGAATTAAGACCTTAATCCCATTGAAAATCTTTGGGATGTGCTGAAGAAGACTTTATGCAGTGGTCCGAGTCTCCCATCATCAATACATTTACATTTTAGGCATTTGGCAGACGCTCTTATCCAGAGCAACTTACACACAACTTGTTGGGCCTTGCTCAAGGGCCCAACAATGGCAACTTGGTGGTTGTGGGGTTTGAACCTGGGCTCTTCCGAACCGTAGTCCAATGCCTTAACCACTGAGCTACCCCTGGCCCAAGATCTTGGAGAGAAATTAATGTTACTCTGGACTAAAATAAATGTTGTGAAGTTGCATAAGCTTACCAAAATCATGATGCGGCTATAATCAAAGCAAAAGGCAGTCAAACGAAATAAAGTGTTCTGGTAAGTCAGCATTCACTACTTTGATGATGACACACCAAATAAGTCCTATTTTATTATGGATCTCATCTCTCTGATAATATCAAACTAACTGAGCAGAATTTGTTACTCAGCTCCTACCACCAATATAAGTGGATAAATGGATAAATCCCCCTCTAATGCTACCACTTTGACTGTGGAGTGTTGAGGATATCATTAATGCATCCTACAATGTTTACCAAGAGAGTCACACAACGACTTATGATTGCATTATTCTGATATCATTGTCTGAATGGGAGCTATTATGTTTCGATTTTCATTTACACTAGCTGCATCTGTGGCATATTACATGCATGTAAAACTTATAATCACACATTGTGCTACTATGCATTTATTTTCACCTGCACTTAACTCCATAGAAATTCACTGAAATCACACAATTGCCTGTTCTGTGAACTAACTTTAATTATGATCTTCTAAGACATCGTGCACAGAAGTATAGTACTGATAATCATAGATAAAAAGACTAATAAACTGTTTATTCACTGTCCCACTGTCTCCTGTCATATTTTATTGAACTGGCGCATAAATATAATTTTAAATATAATTTGCAATAAAATTGTATCTAGCATAGGTTTTATGTAATGTACAGTATGTTTGAAAGACTTTGTGTTCACCCTGTATTGTCTTAATAAATGTAAAGTATGCTTTTACACTGATGTGTTTGTGGACTGAATGCAAGGTTGTGAGTGTTGTGAATTTGGGGTTGGCATACCTAGAAACAGGACTGACATCATAGGGAATTTTAATGCACATGACAAAGTGCTTCTTGCACAACTTTATCCTCGTGCCTGCATTCTAGCTTTGTTGAACCTGCCAGCCTTTCTTCAAGAGCCAACCTAAGGGAAAGTGAAATGCAAGCAAAGAAATCATTAATATGGCCTCAAAAGGAATGTTTGATGGACTGCCTGAAAACTGGTAAGAATTTCTTTCCAAGGCTTCTAGTATTTTGTTAGCCATCTGACTATATTTTTAAATAACACACCAAAAGAAAATCAATATCTTTTCTGATCAGACAAACATGAATCTGATGAAAAGCATTTCCCCTTGTTTTTTGGGGGGAAATTACCCCTGAAAAAATGTGCTTGATAAAATAGCATCAACAATCTGAGAACATCTCATAGGTGCATTAACTGAACGTTTTAGGCTTATTTGATGATCTTTCTGATGGTTGGGGGAAAAAAAACACTAAGGAAAAGGGTCTTGAAGTGGCACATTTCAATCCCTTCAAGAGCTGTGTGAATATATTAAACATAAACGTGTTCATGTGTCTCCATAGCATAATTTATAGGTCACAGAAAACCAAAATGTTACGAACATGTTTAATATAAACCAGTGGTTTCTATCTACTCTTCATTTCCCCCTGGGCTTGCAGCATGGATTTACAGCCTGGCACGATGCCGCTGTGACACTGCCTACAATCTCTATCTGAATCCCAAGATATGGATAAATATATAATGAATGTACTGTACTTGGCTGTCCTTAGTGGGAGGAAAAAAAGGATGCTGATCTGCAACCTGTCCATCCATGATTACCCAACAGCTTCAGGAAAGTATAAGAAAATACCATATTTGATTTTGACAGCAAATACAGAAGCCGTGTGTATTTTTACAGTCATACTTTTACAAATGTTAGAGACAGAAAAGGCCATGGTTGGTTTATTCAGTAAGCAACAGTATAAAATTGAGAGAAAATTAGCCCTGACAAGAGGCAACATCAAATATAGGGAAAATATGTCAAGCATCCTCAACGCTCATGACCGGTCAACCGAGACTATAGAATATTTTCGTAAATGGAAAGAACTAGGCAGAAGGTGAACCTCTCCAAACACTATGTGTATGGAAAAACATATGGAGAAAGACTGCTGCGCATAGGCACTCAATATTGCAGTGTTTTGCTTGTGAGTCCAGAATGATGGCTATATAAAACCAGCATTTAATACTGATATAAATAGACTCGTTTCTAAATGTACTGTATGTACAGCACTGCAAATCCTACTAAATTCTCACAATGCCCAAGTCAGCCACGTACTACTCAGTTATTGTAGAGAAACAATATAGTACCCCTTAGTTTATTTTACTTTAAGCTTTTCCCATTTTCTTCCCACTGTGTTCAGCTACACCCACCTGTGTAGTCTACTGTATGCATGTTCTCCCCATGCTTGGTGGGTTTACTCCTGGAACTCTCTTATCAGAAACCCACCAAGCACGGGGAGAACATGCAAAGATATGCAAATATTAGTTTAAATGGCACTTCTAAATTGACCATAATGTGTGAGTAAATGTATGGGTGCCATACAAAGAATTGACATTCTGTCCAGAGTGTCCCCTGTCTAGTGCCCGGCTCCCCTTGGATATGCTCGAGGCCTCCTGCCACCCTGTGCATAAGCGGTATAGAGTGAGAGTGAGTGTGTCGTCAGCTTTTTCACCAATGACCCAGCTCTACACTATCACATGATGTCTGCAACTGTAAAGGGTGTTTCATTTTTTTGTTTGTGTGGAGTTTTCATGTTCGCCTTTGTTGCCTACAGTATATAAGGTTTGCTGTAGGCTGCTTGGATTGTGCAAATTGTTGTAGGGAAGGATTGAGTGTGTGTGTACAGTACCTCATCCCAGGTGTCCCCTTCCTTGTGCTCCAAGGACCTACGACACTACACAAGCTGTATGCAAAATGAAGGAATGCATGTGTCACTGAGGGTGATTTTGACAGAAAACAGAAAAAAAAGAGTGGACAGTATTAGTAGCAGAAGGTGACTGCTGTTGAGTTGAAACATTTACATTTAGGCATTTGGCAGACACTCTTATCCAGAGCGACTTACATTTTTATCTCATTATACATCTGAGCAGTTGAGGGTTAAGGGCCTTGCTCAAGGGCCCAACAGTGGCAACTTGGTGGTTGTGGGGTTTGAACCTGGGATCTTCCAAACCGTAGTCCAATGCCATAACCACTGAGCTACCCCTGGCCCTGGAAACAAATGCAGTGAGGCAATTTGTGGCTGAAATTAAATGTTGTCTACTTAAATTGCATCATAGCATGACAGGAAGCTTAAAATTTTATTTTTGTTAGCACAACACTCCAAAGAATCTAGACTATGTAGTCATGATGAGACTTTTCCTTATAGTAGATAGTGTATATTTCGATAGAGTGTTGTTCAGTGTATTTGAATGCAAAGCTCTCTATAGTAAGGTTATCTATAATGTAGAATGTATCAAAGACAAATTTGTAGTGATGCCAAACATTTGAGGGGCATTTAAGTCAAACCATACCATTTTTTCACTCGTGCTTGGATACCATCAAAGTAGAAAGATTCCTTAGTACCCCAGAGCCATGAACAAACTGCCTGTTTCACGTCTGAAACCCTGGTCTCACAGGAACCTCTTTAATGGCCCAAACATGTGGAAAGAGCTTACAACAATGTCAGGAATATACAGGGGATGAGGTAATAACTCCCCGCTGAGTTCCTGTAATATACTGTACTGTATACTATAAGTGGTGTTTGCAAACAATTGTGTATACACCTCCCATGGATAATTGCGTCCCTTCTGCAAGTTTACTCATCAATTTTCAAGGATTAGGCATTCCAGTTGCTGAATGTTCATGGGAATGACTGCAGGGAACTCGGAGCAGCCGCGGCCAGGATTGCCATTCACAGACCTTCTGCCTTCTTTAAAACATTTGCAATATTTGTTTTAATGCTAATAAGAGCTCCCTCATTGTACTGTGCTTGAAGTCTTCTGTAAATGCCAATAGGTTTTATGCCTTCATTCATTGCAATTTCATCACAAGTCCTGGTTTGCCTTAAACACCACTTATTTAATGGATCCAAAACATTAAATGTTTCTTTGACTGTTGGAAACCATATTCACATGTCAATGAGTTCTGCAAGTGCTTTAAGTTCACCTTACTTTTCTGTGTTTCTCTATTATATAATGTATATGTTATATAACATATTGTCTCTTTTTAGTATTTTTAGATTTGTCTTTGGCTATTATGCCAATAAAAATGACTTACAACAGAGCAGATTAGGGGATAAGAGCTTTGCTTAAGGGCCCAACTTATGATCTTGCGATTAGCAGTTTTGAAAATGACTTCTCAACTCTGAAACTGATCGGAAATATTATATATGTAGTACAATAAACAGGTCTATTAAACTGGACCCGGAGAACTGAAGCAGACAATGTAGTTGGAACTTTACTGATATGAATTCCTGGTAAACTTCTAAGAGGTAAGCTAGAGTAACACAGTGATTGTAGAAACTAGGAATTAGAATAAAGATCTTTATTGCCAAGTACGTTTGCACATACAAGAAATTTGTTTCGGTCACGGAGCTTCCAGAGCCAGACCAGGCCAGACGGGAAAAGTTAAAAGAAATCTTGGGTGTGAGCGGTCCAAAGTAATATTCTGAGCCCTTTTCTTCACTCTGGATATATACAGTTCTTGCAGCATGGGCAGGGGAGCATCGATAATCCTTTCAGCAGCCCAAACTGTCCTTTGTAGTCTTCTGGTGTCTGATTTTGTAGCTGAGCCAAACTAGACAGTTATTGAAGTGCACAGGACAGATTTAAATGACGGCTAAGTAGTACTGTGTGAGAAGCTCCTGTAGCAGGTTGAACTTCTTCAGCTGGCGAAGGAAATACAACCTCTGCTTGGCCGTTTTAACGATATGAATGTCCCACTGCAGGTCCTGAGAGATGGTGGTGCCCAGGAACCTGCTCAACCTTGCTATTTGCAGACTTGTCACCGTCTTGGATGAGGCAGATGATTGTAATGCCTGTAAAATCTGCAAATTTTAGGAGCTTAACAGAGGTGCAGTCATTTATGTAGAGGGAGAAGAGCAGTGGGGAGAGCATCCCTGAGGGGCTCTGGGGACAGAGCGATATGCCTTTTTTTGTTGTGCTGTAGCAGTGATCAAAAATATTTTTATTTTTTTTTAGTTGATAAAGTTTACTTCTAGATTGGGACACCACATCTTCATTGCGTTCATTGATGTATAAGATTTCCCTGTTGATTCTGTGTCGCGATCCACTCTGAACAACTGGAAGCCCGGCATAGTACTGTATGTAGTGTGTTGTCTGGAATGGGATAACTCAGCCATGTTTCCATGAAACACACAGCAGAGTTTGAAAAGTCCTTATTTGTCCAGGAGAGCAGAAAAACTTTGTCCATTTTGTTGGGCAAACATTCGCCCTATGTATACTAGGCAGCCCAGTTCTAAAGCCGTGCTGTCGGAACTGGACGAGTGTGCAGGACCTCTTCTGCCACCTGCGCTTCTTGAAGCATTTGAACAGTGCCGCTGCTCTGCCAGTTACAATGTTCAACAGAACTCTGGTCTGAAGGCCTTAAGTAGACCTCTGGGTCACCTGTAGGACCAATCATCTGGGAGGAGGCGGGACCAACAAAGGTCAGACAGAGCAGCAACCAGTAGATTTACAGACACACTGAAGAGGGTGGAACCTGAAACAACAAGGGGAGACACACCCTATCCCACCACCAGCAGAGACATAGCAGAGACAAAGCAAACATAACCAAATGCACAAAAAACAAATAATTCCAATATTGTAACATGCACTACTAGGGACTGAAATGCTCTAGCTTTTTATGCTGAAATAATCAAAATGACCACAGCTAATCACAATTGAAAGTCAAATAATTTTGTGTGCCATTGAGCAGGTAATTTGGCTTGATTGCGAGTACAGGTCATTTTAGGAGGTGGTGATCCTTACCAAATCAGTGATTCTGGTTTTAATTTTTTCCTGTTTGCCTAGATACATGAGACAAAAACTGTTTCTATTGTCAATTCAGGCTGCAAAGCAACAAAATGTGATTATTTTAAGGGGGTAACCCACAGTATGTACAACTGTAAAATTTATATAAGGAACCATGAGATTATAGTTGTTTACTGTATATGCAGACATTATGTAATTATGTCATACAGAGCTGAAACATCCCACAGTTTGCTGTATATTTTATGGTAAAGACACACTGTTAGCACAGTACAGTATAATATTTAACTGAAGTACATAATATTTTTATGTAAAAGTGGAAAAATGGTTCTTTTCTCTACAGTACATACTTCCTTTCTAAATGAAGCAGTAAGAAGTTGACCTTTCAGTCCGATTACATGGCGTATGTACAATCAATGCTTAACACACCTCATGTTTTGGCTTGCTTTATTTTTTTTAACCTATTTTTATTTTTTATGTTTTGACCTATTTCGCTTGCTTCTGTTCTTGACCTTTGATTTAATGTTCTTGAATTTGTGTAAATTGTGAATCAGTCTAATAATCTCTGCTCTCTGTATTCAAGCTATGTGCTAGAAAATAATGTGATGGTTGTATCATAATTAGCTACGGTTGTTAAATAGGTGTGAAACGCTAATCAGCTTTAAAAAGTGTAAAAGCATTTAAACTGCCTTTATACAGTATACTGTACATTTGAAGTTACATCCCAGATACTGTAGCACACTGCTGAAGGGCCAACGCTGGGCCAACGGCAGTGCACACATCATTTGTCACATGTCATTTTGTCCCATTTGGCTCATTGGTAGGGCAAAAGTATGTTGGTCCAATGCTGGTACAATGTTGGTTAGTAGATAATTACCAGACCGCTCGGAAATTAGAGCGTAAATGGTGTCAAACTAAATTGTTAGTATTTCAAATAGCATGGAAAGAGAGCATCCTGAATTATAGGAAAGCTCTTAGAGTAGGTAGATCAACGTATCTATCCACACTTATACAAGAAATAAAAAAGAATCCTTGATTTTTAATTAATACCGTAGCCAAATTAACCAGAAATAAGACCGCTGCAGAAATCTCCACAACAACATCATGTAATAGTGAGGACTTCATGAACTTTTTTAATAATAAAATTGTAAATATCAGGCATAAAATTTGTCACGAACTAACCGGGATGACTAGAATGATGATCGTGCTATCTGTCACGAACAAACCGGGATGAGCAGATAGCTTTAGCAGTTAGCCCTGTAGCGTGAATGGTAAACCCAAACGCGGATAAACACGAGCGGGCAGGATAATCACGCGCTTTGTTATAAGGACTCTCACACTCAATGAGCAAAGGAAAGACACAATCTAACCCTAGTCCTATAAACACACACTCAGTCTGAAAAGATAGCCAAGAAAGTGAGTACTCACAGATACGGGAACGATTCCGAAAGGATCTGGGCATAACTCAATGACAGAGCGATGTGCGGCGCCATCTTGTTTACCTTTATGCTTTCAGGTTCGCGACCGTCTTACTTCCGGGTCCTAGTGCCGGTCGCGGCTGAGTGTGCATGACAGTACCCCCCCGTCCAGGACCGACTCCGGACGGTCCAGGGGTGGAGGATACCCGGTGACGGTAGTCCCTAATGAGCCCGGAGTCGAGGATGAAGCGAGCCGGAACCCAGGACCGCTCCTCGGGACCGTAGCCTTCCCAGTCGACCAGATACTGGGTGCCCCTGCCCCGAGGGCGCGAGTCGAGGATCCGTCGCACGGTGTAGGCGGGACCGCCGTCAATGATTCGGGGGGGAGGAGCAGGGGGGGTGGGTGGAACCATGGGTGAGGTGGTGAATGGTTTCAGCTGTGAGGTATGGAAGACAGGGTGGATCCGGAGCGCCGCAGGCAGCTGGAGCCGGTAGGTGACAGGGTTGATCCTGAGAGTTATGCGGTATGGCCCGATGAACCTTGGTGATAACTTCTTTGACTCTGTGTGCAGGTGAAGGTTTTTGGATGATAGCCATACTTTGTCACCTACGTGGTACAATCGTCCCGGAGGGTGCCGACGGCGGTGTTGGGCCACATAGTTGGCGTTGGTGCGTCGGATGGCGAGATTGGCTTGGTGCCATAGCCGCCGGCACCGGCGAACCAACTGTTGGGCCGATGGTACATCAACCTCCGGTTCTTGGTGAGTGAACATCGGAGGCTGGAAACCATAGCACACCTCAAATGGACTCAGGTTGGTGGCTGAGGAGACGTGAAGGTTGTGTGATAATTCGGCCCACTTGAGGTAGCGGGCCCAGGAGCGCTGGCGATCCGACACGAAACATCTTAGGTAGCGCTCCAGCTGTTGGTTGGTTCGCTCCGTCTGACCGTTCGTCTGGGGGTGATAGCCAGAGGACAAACTGCAGGACGAATCGATCAGACGGCAGAAGGCCTTCCAGAACCGGGCGGTGAACTGGGGACCTCTGTCCGAGACGATGTCCTTAGGGAACCCATGCAATCGGACTACGTGTTCCAATATCAGCTCTGCTGTGGTTTTGGCTGACGGGAGTCCGGTGAGGGCCACCAGGTGCACTGCCTTGGAGAAGCGATCCACGATGGTAAGGATGACGTCTTTTCCCTCGGAGATCGGCAGGCCCGTGATGAAGTCGACGGCAATGTGCGACCAGGGCCGACGAGGGACTGGAAGTGGTTGGAGCTCCCCCGGAGTTGGTTGGTTAGAGTCTTTGGCCCTGGCGCACACTGGGCACGCCCGGACGAACTCAGTAGCCTCCCTCCTCATCGAAGGCCACCAAAAGGCCCGTCCCACGAAGGTGAGGGTTCTCCGGGTTCCCTGGTGTCCCGCGACGGGTGAAGAATGGCCCCACTGGAGGACTTCGGGCCGGAGTTGAGTGGGGACGTAGAGCCGCCCGGGTGGCACACCTGCCGGTGCGGGTTCGGTGGCCAGTGCCTGGCGGACCCTCGTTTCCATATCCCAGTGCAGGGGTGCGATGATCCGGGTGGGTGGAAGGACAGGCACGGGCTCCGCCCGGGTCGCCTCTCGCTCGTATTGACGGGAGAGGGCGTCGGCCTTGGTGTTCTTTGACCCCGGGCGGTACGAAAGATGGAAATCGTACTGTTCGAAGAATAAGGCCCACCGTGCCTGTCGTGGGTTTAGCTGTTTGGGGTTGCGGATGGTGATGAGGTTCTGATGATCCGTCCAGACAATGAATGGCTCACTGGCACCCTGGAGCCAGTGACGCCACTCCTCCAAGGCCCACTTTATGCCCAACAGTTCACGGTCCCCTACTCCGTATCGCTGCTGAGTGGGGTTAAATTTTTTGGAGTAAAAGCCACAGGGGTGTAGCTTTTGGTCTGGACCTCGTTGTGAGAGAACAGCGCCGGCGCCCACCTCCGACGCGTCCACCTCCACAACGAACGGTTGGCTGGCATCTGGATGGAGCAGGATGGGTGCGGTGGTGAACAGATGACAGAGTCGATGAAAAGCTGAGATGGCGGTAGGGTTGAGTCGAAAGGAACTGTTGGAGAGCCTGGTAAGGGCAGTGAGCGGTGCTGCAACTGTACTGTAGCCCCGGATAAAGCGACGATAGAAATTCGCAAACCCGAGAAAGCGTTGGAGCTGTTTGAGTGTCCTGGGTAGGGGCCAGTGACGTACTACCTCCAGCTTCTGCGGGTCCATGGCCACACCCTGGGGCGAGATAACAAAACCCAGGAACGTGGTGGAGTGCTCGTGAAAAGCACACTTCTCCAACTTACAGTACAGCTGGTGGGCGAGCAATCTCTTAAGGACAGCTCGAACATGTTTTGTGTGTTCCTCGGGGGTGCGTGAGTATATTAAAATGTCATCTAGGTAGACGAACACCCATCGGCCTAGCATGTCCCGGAGAACATCATTGATGAAGCACTGGAAGGCCGAGGGTGCGTTGCAGAGACCAAATGGAATGACCAGGCTCTCATAGTGTCCGGTGGGGGTAATGAAGGCCGTCTTCCACTCATCACCCTCTCTGATGCGCACCAAGTTGTAGGCGCTCCGGAGGTCCAACTTAGTGAACATGGTGGCACCAGAGAGGGCGTCCAGGGCTGAGTTGGTAAGAGGCAAAGGATGACGATTTCTGATGGTAATCTTGTTAAGCCCCCGATAGTCGACACACGGACGAAGTTCGCCCCCTTTTTTCTTTACAAAGAAGAACCCCGCGGCAGCCGGCGAGGAGGAGGGTCTGATGGTGCCATTTCGCAGGGCGCTGGCGACATACTCCTCCATAGCCTGGGTCTCGCTGGTAGAAAGGGAGTAGAGGTGGCCGCGGGGGGGGCTGGAGCCTGGCTGGAGTTCGATGGCTAGGTCGTAAGGTCGGTGAGGTGGTAGATGGCTGGCCCGGCGCTTGCAAAACACCTCAGCCAGGTCTCGATATGGTGGTGGAAGGGCGTGGATGTCGACGTCGGGGGCCTCGGACTCCCTGGAACACGTCCCAGCCTGGGCCTGTAGGCATAAGTCGGTGCAGGTCGGCCCCCATTGAAGGATTCGGTTCTGGGACCAGGAGATGAGTGGGTCGTGCTGTAAGAGCCAGGGGTAGCCGAGGATGATGGGTGGAGAGGAGATGGGTGTAAGGTGAAATTGGATAGACTCCTGATGTTGGCCGAGGATGAGAGTGATGGGTGAAGTCTGCTGGGTGATGGGGCTGGATGAGAGGGGCCGCCCGTCGACTGAGGTGATTTTTACTGGCTGGGATAACGCCTCTATCTTTACCCCCAATCCTCTGGCATACGTTGAGTCAATGAAGTTACCCGCGGCACCAGAATCGATGAACGCGGCACTTCTGACCCGTTTGTGGCCAAGATGGAGGGTTACCTGGACCGTGAGTCGAGTCTCAGCGTTGTCGGTGGTCGCGGAGAGATGGATGATACCCGGGGAGTCTCTCCTCTCTCTCACCGGGTTTGGGCGTTTCCCGGACGGGACGGGCAGGTCGCTCGATGGTGCGCGGCTGATCCGCAGTAAGCGCACAGTCCCTCGCGGTAGCGTCTCTCGCGTTCCGCCACGGTCAGGGAGGCGCGCCCTAGCTGCATGGGTTCCCCGGCTCCGGTGTCAACCACGGCAGGGGGTGGAGATCCGACACGTCCAGGGAGAGCGGTGGTGACGGTGGTTGGTGGTCTTGGTACAATGCAGGCGTACGTGGGTGGTGGCGGCAGGGTTCGAGGTGCTGGCCTCGGACGGGATAGGAGGCGCTGGTCGATCCGGAGGACTAGCTGGATTAGCCCCTCCAGTGTGGCTGGGAGCTCTCGTCCGGCTAGCTCGTCTTTGATTCGATTAGCCAGCCCCTCGAAGTAGGACGTCCGGAGGGCCGCGTCTCCCCAGGAGGTCTGGATGGCGAGTGTCCGGAACTCGGCGGTGTATTTACTCACGGACAGTCCTCCCTGCCGCAGGTGGTAGAGCTTTGTGTCGGTCTCCACCTCGCCCGCAGGATGTTCAAAGGTTAACTTGAGTTGGTGGGTGAATTCATTGTAGGAGTGCGCGGTGTCTGTGTCTGCGCGCAGGACTGCCGTGGCCCACTCTGCTGCCTGCCCTGATAGCAACGAGACGAGGAGTGCAATGCGCAGCCGGTCGGTGGAGTACTTGGTGGGATTGAACTCAAACACCAGTTCCAGCGATGTTAAAAACACACTGCATTTCCCATCCGTGCCATCCCATTTATCTGGAAGAGCTAAAAAAACGTCAGAAGGGGGGGGGGTGGCGGCGCCGCGACCGCCGCGGCGGGCGGGCAGCTAGCCAGCCCACCAACCGCCTCCCGGAGGCTCGCGTTCTCCTGCCTAAGCTCCGCGACCTCGCGGCGCAAGGCCGCGATGTCTTGGACACTGCGGCGCAGAGAACCGAGCTCCGCGGTTAGCGTATTGATGAGCAAAGCATGCTGGTCAACCACATCGCGGAGGCGGGCGTAATCCGCTGGGTTTACTGCTCTGGGCTCTGTCATTCTGTCACGAACTAACCGGGATGACTAGAATGATGATCGTGCTATCTGTCACGAACAAACCGGGATGAGCAGATAGCTTTAGCAGTTAGCCCTGTAGCGTGAATGGTAAACCCAAACGCGGATAAACACGAGCGGGCAGGATAATCACGCGCTTTGTTATAAGGACTCTCACACTCAATGAGCAAAGGAAAGACACAATCTAACCCTAGTCCTATAAACACACACTCAGTCTGAAAAGATAGCCAAGAAAGTGAGTACTCACAGATACGGGAACGATTCCGAAAGGATCTGGGCATAACTCAATGACAGAGCGATGTGCGGCGCCATCTTGTTTACCTTTATGCTTTCAGGTTCGCGACCGTCTTACTTCCGGGTCCTAGTGCCGGTCGCGGCTGAGTGTGCATGACAAAATTGAGGCTTTGAAACCGAACAATGTAATTGGTGCAGATGTTAACCTAGCCATGTCAGATCGGAACCTAGAATACTTTACTCCCCTTGAAGAGAATGAACTAATTTCACTCATCTCTTCTGCAAATTCATCAACCTGTATATTAGATCCTATACCGACACATTTTCTTTAACAGATAGTACCAGTAATAACAGAACCGCTGTTGAGAATAATTAATTCCTCACTCAGCATTGGTTATGTTCCAAAATCTTTTAAATTAGCAGTTATCAAACCAATAATTAAGAAACCTGACCTCGACCTCTGTCAGCTGTCCAATTACAGGCCAATATCAAACCTCCCCTTTATTTCTAAGGTTCTGGAAAGATAGTAGCGGAACAGCTATGCTCATATCTACATAGAAATGGCATACATGAACTGTATCAGTCAGGATTTAGGTCTCATCACAGCACAGAAACAGCACTCGTTAAAGTAGTAAATGACGTCCTATTGGCCTCTGATCAGGGTTGTGTAACTATGCTTGTATTACTCGACCTCAGTGCAGCTTTTGACACCATTGATCATGATATCCTTCTTCACAGATTAGAAAATGTAGGAATTAAGGGTACAGTCCTCTCCTGGCTCAGATCCAATTTGACCGATCGTTATCAGTATGTAGACTTAAATGGTGATTATTCTGCATGTTTGGTGAGTTCAGGGTTCAGTTTTAGGCCCACTGCTTTTTTCCCTTTACATGCTTCCTCCGGGCAACATAATCCGTAAGCATGGTATTAGTTTTCATTGTTATGCTGACGACACACAGTTATATGTCTCAGCAAAACCTGATGAGAAAAACCAGGTTACTAAAGTTGAGCAATGTGTGCAGAACAAAGAAATTGGATGCTAATTAACTTCCTTCTGCTTAATCCGGATAAGACAGAAGTTCTAGTCATAGGACTGCATACAGCTAGGAGTAAAATCTTAGATCACACGATAACTTTAGATGGCCTTTCTGTTCCATCAAGTGCAACAGTAAAAGACCTCGGCGTGATTATAGATTCCAGCCTTTCATTTGAAGCTCATGTAGATAATATCACCAGGATAGCATTCTTTCACCTCAGAAATATTGCCAAGATAAGAAATATATTGTCGCTAAACGATGCAGAAAAATTAGTTCATGCTTTTATCACCTCTAGGTTGGACTATTGTAATGCCTTACTGTCTGGTTGTTCAGCTAGGTGCATAAACAAGCTTCAGCTAGTCCAGAATGCAGCAGCAAGAGTCCTCACTAGAACCAGAAGATATGAGCACATCACTCCTATCTTATCTTCACTGCATTGGCTCCCTGTGAAATTTCTCATTGATTTTAAAATACTACTCTTGACATATAAAGCATTAAATGGTCTCGCGCCGCAGTATCTGAGCGAACTGCTAGTGTCTTACGATCCGCCATGCCTACTTCGATCAAAGGATGCAGGCTGCTTGTCAGTACCGCTTATTATGAAAACTACAGCTGGGGGCAGAGCTTTTTCTTACAAAGCCCCAAAATTATGGAATTTTCCATAATAGTGTTCGGGACTCTAGGCTAAAAACATATTTATTTAGCCCAGCACTTTTATAAATAGATTTGCCTTAGGTAAAGGAGCAGATCTGGGGGACTCATGGACGTAGAGTATTATGGTGAACTGGTATGTTTAGATGCTGTCTTCCTCACTCTCATTTGATCACTCGGGTTTGTTGACGGTGAGGTGATTGTTTGCTTTACATCTCAGGGAGCCCTCATGTTTGTGTTTCCTTCTGGCTCTCCCTTTTAGTTATGCTGTCATAGTTAGTCCTGCCGGAGTCCCTGCTTGCACTCTACAGTAAATATACATTCACATTATACATTATGTGACTGTGACCATACCTAACTGCCATCTCTCCTCTTCTTCTCTTTCTCCCCCTCTTTCTCTTTCCTCTCTCCCCCTGTCTCCCTCTTTCTCTCTCTCTCTCTCTCTCTCTCTCTCTCTGTCGAGCTACACATGTCATTCCTGAGCTGCCAGTGATGTCTGCCCTCCGGACCTGTCTGATCCATCCTGGTGCCACGCTTCTGGTTGGAGATCTCGTCACATGGATGCCCCGTGTGTCTCTTTGGGATGTGTCTGGGGATGATTCTCTCTACTTAGAAGACGGTTCTGGCCTCAACTGGTATTGGCAGCTGTTTCTCTGAGGACTTGACAATTCGATAGTTCAGGACTGGAACTTTCTACAAGTCTATCTGAGTCTCCAATAACTATCTGGACTCCATTTTAACATCAATTAACATCAACTATTATAGCTGAACTGCCTGCCACCTAACACACTGTATAAATGCAGATCATTTCCTGCTATCTGTTTCACCCAGATGAGGATGGGTTCCCTGTTGAGTCTGGTTCCTCTCAAGGTTTCTTCCTATTACCATCTCAGGGAGTTTTTCCTTGCCACTGTCGCCTGCGGCTTGCTCAACAGGGACTATCTGACCATTTTGATTCATACACATTCACATTCCATACAAACGTAAATAATTCTTTTGATTGTGTAAAGCTGTTTTGAGACAATGTCAATTCTTAAAAGCGCTATACAAATAAAATTGAATTGAATTGAATTGAATTGAATTGAATTACAAGTATGGCCCAATGTCAGCACAATGTTGGTTCATTAAATAATGTCAAAGTTAGAAATTAAATTAGACCAAGATAGCACACTGCTGACGGGCCAACGGCAGTGCATACATTGGGCCAATGTTGTCATCAATGGTTGCCCCAATATAATTTTGTCCATTGGCCAATCTGAGAAACACCTCAGATAACTCTCCAGTTGTTGGTTGGTCCGTTCCGTCTGACCGTTAGTCTGGGGATGGTAGCCGGGAAGACAGACTGCAGGTGGAATTGATCAGAAGGCAGAAGGCTTTCCAGAACCGGGCTGTGAACTGGGGCCCCCTGTCCGAGACAATGTCGTTTGGGAACCCATGCAAGTGGACTACATGTTCCATTATCAGCTCAACTGTGTTTTTTGCTGATGGGAGTCCGGTGAGGGCCACCAGGAGAACCGGTCGACGTTGGTTAAGATGGAATTTTTGGCAGGGCCGTGATGAAGTCCAAGGCGATGTGCGACCAGGGCCGTTGAGGGACGGGGAGGGGTTGGAGCTCCCCGGGCGTCGGTTGATTACTGTCCTTCACCCTGGCACACACCGGCCACGCCTGAACGAACTCGCAGATGTCCCTTCTCATGGTGGGCCATCAGAATGCCCGTCTTATGAAAGATACGGTTCGTTGGATCCCGGGGTGTCCCGCAATGGGCCACGAGTGGCCCCATTGGAGGACCTCGGCTCTTAGATTCTGAGGCACGTAGAGTCATCCAGGCGGCACGCCTGCCGGCCCGGTCTCCACGGCCAGTGCCTGGCGAACCCTCATCTCAATATCCCAATTGATAGGTGCGATGATCTGTGAAGTGGGTATGACAGGCACGGGATCCATTCGGGGTGTCTCCTTGTCGTGTTGCCGAGACAAGGCATCGGCCTTGGTGTTCTTTGACCCCGGACGGTATGAGAGGTGGAAGTGATATTGTTCAAAGAACAGGGCCCACCGTGCCTGCCGGGGGTTGAGCTGCTTGAGGTTCTTGATGGTGAGCAGGTTCTGGTGGTCCGTCCAGACGATGAACGGCTCACTGGCGCCCTGGAGCCAGTGACGCCATTCCTCCAAGGCCCACTTTATGCCCAACAGCATAAAAAGGAAAGGCACATTTTTCCAGCTTACAGTACAGCTGATGAGCGAGCAATCTCTTTAAAACGGCTCGAACATGTTGAATATGTTTTTCGGTGGTGTGAGAACAAATCAAAATGTCATCCAAGTAGACGAACACCCATCGGCCTAGCATGTCTCTTAGGACATCATTAATAAATTGTTGGAAGGCCGAGGATGCGTTACAGAGTCCGAAAGGAATGACCAGGCTCTCATAATGTCCGGTGGAGGTGATGAAAGCTGTTTTCCACTCATTGCCCTCTCTGATACGCACCAAGTTGTAGGCGCTCCGGAGGTCCAACTTTGTGAACACGGTGGCACCAGAGAGGGCGTCCAGGGCTGAGTTGGTGAGCGGCAGTGGGTGACGATTCTTGATGGTAATGTTGTTTAGCCCCCGATAGTCGACACATGGGCGAAGTTCGCCCCCTCTCTTATTTACAAAGAAGAACCCCGCGGCCGCTGGTGAGGAGGAATGCCCGAATAGTTCCCTGACAAAGAGCGTTGGTGATGTACTCCTCCATCACTTTTGTCTCATGGGCAGAGAGAGAGTAGAGGTGTCCGCGGGGGGGAATGGAACCCGGCTGAAGCTCTATGGCCAGATTATAAGGGCGATGAGGTGGAAGATGGGTAGCTCGTCGTTTACAGAAAACTTCATGTCCCCCACTGAAGGATCCGGTTTTTAACCCAGGAGATGAGAGGGTCATGTTGAAGCAGCCAGGGGTATCCGAGTATGATGGGTGGTGAGGAGATGGAAGTGAGGTGAAATCAAATTTGTTCCTGGTGTTGGTCCAAACTGAGGGTGATGAACTGAGTCTGATGAGTGATGGGGCTAGATAAAAGAGGCTGACCGTCGACGGATGTAATTTTGATAGGCTGGGATAACGCCTCGATCTTTACCCCCAATTCTTTGGCAAAAGTAGAGTCAATGAAGTTACCGGCGGTACCGGAGTCGATGAACGCGGCACTTCGAACATGTTTGTGGCCAAATTGAAGGGTTACCTGAACCGTGAGGCGAGAGATAGTGGTTTTGGTCGTGGTGGAGGGTTGGATGGAGCCCGGTGAGTCTCTCCTCTTGCTGTGCGTTTCCCGGGCGAAGCAGATTGTTCGGTGATGTTCCGCCCACCCGCAATAAGCACATAATCCCTTGCGGGATCGTCGCGCACGTTCCACCACGGTCAGGGAGGCCTAGTTGCATGGGTTCCCCGGCTCCGGTGTCACCAGGAGGCGCTGGTCGATGCGGAGAGACAGTTGGATTAAACCCTCCAGCGTGGCAGGGAGCTCTCGTCTGGCTAGTTCGTCCTTTATTCGGGGAGCCAGTCCCTCGAAGTAGGATGTCCGGAGCGTGTTCTCTAGCAACAGGTCAATTATCCTAGCATTAAAGTGCCAAGCTTAACATCTTTTTCACCACATACAGCCCAACTGCTAACCAAATGCTTTTAATGTTACCACCACAGATTCTCAACACACTTATATCTTACTCAAGGGTATTTACAGTAGATCTCATTTGGAGAAATATTAACCCACCTTTAGCTTGTGTTTAGCTTGGCTTCAGGACTTAATCAGCAGCACCTGGCCTCTGTGGGGTTTTAGGTTCCTCCCTAGTGACCTGTTTGACTGTGTTCACAGTTGACCACAAAGAGTCAAGAATCATTGACAGAGCCTGCTGCTCAAAGCTAAAGCAATGTACAGTGAAACCTTGGATTATGAACATAATTTTATTCCAGAAGCAGGCTCGTATTTTAACACTTTTCCCATAAGAAATGATGGAAACTATATTTATTTATTCCACAGCCCCCAAAAATAAAAACATCAAAATAATTAATACAAAATATAAAGTAAAAATAAAACAAATTAACCTGCACTTTACCTTTAAAAAAGAGTAAAAATAAATCCAGACAGATAAGTGTTTCCGTTTATGCACGCAGGCACTGCATGCGTGTGTGTGTGTGCGTGTGAAGCTAAAGTAAGTGGAGAGGAGGAATCAGACCCACCCCTAACACACACACATAACGACAGGCTGATACAGAGAGAGAGAGAAAATGTATCTTTAACCTCTCTGATGAGACTTGCTTTTGCTTTACACTCATGCACACACGTGTGTTATAATAAACCGTACTGTACACACACACATACAAACACAAAATAAAAGATGTTTTGATGTTGATTATACCAGTGAGAGACGCGCACTAAGACCAAGCAGGGGAGACGATTACCCACAATTCTGCAGCACAAGAGAGAGAAAAACCGTCGGCTCAGTTGTGATCATGTAACGCTCAGCGTCAAAACAAGAAGTGCATACAGTACGTGATACATGATACTCTGCACTCATAAACCACGACTTGCTTGTTTTTCAAGTCAAAATTAATTGAAAATCTTTGCTCGTCTTGTGGAACACTCGCAAACCGCGTTACTCGCAATCCGAGGTTCCACTGTAATTTAATGTTCAATATCAACCTTGCCGTTATTTACTGTCGGGCCCCACCTAAAAGCCAACAGTGGGCCAAAGAAAACAATGATATTGGGCCAACCACTGATACCAACATGGGCCCAACGTATGCACTGCCATTGACTCAACGCTGGAGTGATGTCGGAGAACTGACAAAAGGTTGCCAATATTTTGCCGACATTGGGCCAACAAAGTAGTGCTATCTGGGATACACCTTAGCCAAATTTATTTAGACTCAGTTTTTTAAATTCCCGACATTTAATTCTAGTAAACATTTCCTGTCATCTGACAGTTAAGATTTTAAAAATCCCATTTAAGAATATGAAATGTCAGAATAATAATAGAGAGAAATATTTATTTCAGCTTTTATTTCTTTCATCACATTTCCTGAGGGTCAGAAGTAGTATTTACATAAACATAGTTAGTATTTGGTAGCTTTGCTTTTAAATTGTTTGGGTCAAATGTTTCAGGTGGCCGACCACAACCTTGTTACAATAAATTGCTGAAATTTTAACCCATTTCTCCTGACAGAGCTGGTGTAACTTAGTCAGGTTTGTAGGCCACCTTCTTGCTTGCACATGCTTTTTCAGTTGCACACAAATTGTCTTCTCGATTGAGGTCAGGACCACTCCAATACCTCAACTTTGTTAGTCCATAAGCGATTTAGGAAGTATCCTTGGGGTTATTGTCCATTTGGAGGAACTATTTGTGACTAAGCTGTAACTTCCTGGCTGACATCTTGAGATTTGCATCGATATATTAACATAATCTTCCTTCCTCATTTCATCTATTCTTGTCATTTATTCTTCAGCTTGCAATCCTCCCCTTTTTTATACCTGACAACAATAATCATTATGGCCAAACGGTTTAATTTTTTTATTTGAATCAGACCACAGGATATTTCTCCAAAAGATGTGATATTTGTCACCATGTACAGTTTCAGACCGGATTGTTTGTTTACTCTCAGTTTTAGAGCAACCTTCTTCCTTTCAGGTTATGTTGATATTTTTCTCACTTTACTAGGGATATGGATACTTTTGTACTCATCTTTTCCAGTGTCTTCACAAGGTTCCTTGCTGTTGTTCTGTGATTGATTTGTACCTATTGTACCAAAGTACTGTATGCATATACTTCCTGAGCGATATGATGCCTGCATGGTCCCATTATGTTTATACATATTTGCATAGTATTGTTTTTTTTCTGTTCTCTTGATTTTCCTTTGATGTCTAATAAAGAGCCACTGAGTTTGAAGACATTTCTAAAAATACATGCACAGGTACACCACAATCAGGATATAGTGAATTATGAGTGAAAAATATTAACAAAAAAAGTCTCAAAAATGATGTGTCATTTGTAACACATGTCACAATGTCCTCCTGACTTGCCAAAACTATAGTTACTGTACACCACCACATTGAAATAAAAAATTAAAGACTTTTAAATTTAATTTAGAGATTACACATACATTTTGGGGCATTCATAAAAAATTAAATAAACTAACAAGTATAAACTTAAATTCTGCCTTTAATACTTGCATGAAAATCATTTGCAGTCTGAAGTCTGGACTTTCAAGGATATAACCAAATGTTGTTTCCTCCCTTGAGATGCTTTGCCAGGCCTTTACTGCAGCTGCCTTCAGTTTCTGCTTGTTTGTGGGTCTTTCTGCCTTCAGCCTTTCAGTAAGTGAAAATCATGCTCTATTGGGTTGCGATAAGGTGACAGGCCTAGCCAGTGAAGAATATCCTATTTCAATGCCTTAAAAAAAAAAAAACTATTTCACTGTATGATTTGGGTCATTATCTAGCTGCAATATGAATTAGTGTCCTATCAGTTTTGCAGCATTTGGCTGAATCTCCGCAGAGAGTATAGCCCTATACTTTCCAGAATTCATCCTTATCAGCAGGCAGGTCATTAATAAACAGCAGTGACCTGGTTCAATTGGCAGCCATACACACTTATGCCATAACCTATGTCATAACTTATACCTCCATCTTGTTTGACAGATATGGTCTGCTTTGGATTATGAGCTGTAAATTTATTTCTCCTTACTTTCCTTTTCCCATCATTCAGGTACAAGGTCATTCTGGTTTCATCAGCTGAAAGAGTCTGCCAAAGTTTTGTAGCCTTTCTGTTCTTGACCATTATCAGCGGTTTGAACCTTGTTGTGAAGCGTCTGTACTGTATTTACATACTTCATAAAAGATGTCTCTTGACTGTGGACTTTGACAATGTGAAAGGGTTCTTCTCCACCATGGACTCTGTACTCACCTGAGGTCGATTACAATGTTGACAGCCAAAGAAAGAGAAAGGCCACCTAGACTTTCACCCCAAGATCTAGATTTCACCATCCATCCATCCATCTAGGAACCTTTGTAGTCCAAAAAGGGACCATGTTTTTTTACTCTCAGTTTTGAGAGTTTTGAGTAATGTTGATTACCTTTGTAATTATTCCCATTTTACTACCATGATAGGACAAAAGATCTCACATGGAAGTATTAAATAATGAGACACAGTATTTACAGTTCATACACGTACTTACAGCACTGTCAGTGTTTAAATTAAATACATTTCCTATACAGTATGTAAAATAATGTTTACCTAAATGTTTACTCTTGTCTGTGCAATCAACTTCCAATTGATCATATAAGAACAAAATGATCTACTGGAACCATGAGGTTATGGCTGCCACCTGGTAACACCCTAGCCTTAGCCAGGTACTTTGGGTAACAATAGATAATTAAAAAGAAGAAGAAGAAGAAGAAGAAGAAAGACATTATACCAGCTGTAGTAGGAAACAACTTTTCCCCCTACGGCTAAGCTACTTTATAAGTGCCCTTATTTCCTGGTGCCTAGATACATCACATAGACACACATTTGTGCAGTGCAGCATAAAGCTACAATAATAGTTAGGTGTGTCCTACTACCAGTACCACATGCAGTGTGTTGGCAACCCAGAACCACTAGCCTGACCCCCCGGGGCGACTGCAACACTTCCTACTGGCTTTAAAAACAACAAGCAAACCAAAAGAAAGCTATAGCTTCACCTTGCATAAAGAAAGAGAAAAAGCAGCATCACTATAGCACAAAATAAATCAAAGCAAAATGAAACAATAGCCAACAAAACAAGCAGGTCAGTAATAAATCAGGAAATTATAACAAAAAAATAAAGAATAACCAAAAAGATATAAATAACAGAAACTGGGTTAGAGTAAACAAAGTAAAGGGGGGGAAAATCCAGAAAGGCTACACTGATGAAAGAAGAAGGAAGGAACAAATAAGCAAAACAAGATAAACAAATAAGTTGAGCTCCCACAAACTGTCATATAAGAAAGAGAAAAACATTTAATATTGAACAGAAATAGCATGCTGGCCAAAATGAGCAAAGAGGAACAGCAGCAATAACTGTAATATGAAAGAAAATAAAGAAAAGCAAAGCAGGGCAAAACAAAACAGAAATAAAAGTGAAACACACAAAAGAGAATGGGATAAAGACAAAGAATGGAGTAAACAAAACAACAACAAAGGCAATGTGACCGTGTAACCAGGGAGCAGCATACTGTGGGCAAAGTAGCCTTGAAGATAAAATAGCAAAGACGTTAAAAAAGTGTAAATGCAAAGGTAAGCCAACAGAGCAAAGCCACGGTGGCCGTATGTGTCTCTGATGACCTGAATTAAAATATATAAAATGTATTATATAAAATTGCCTCCCATTTAACTTCTGAACAACATTAACGTTATTGTATATGGTGTCGACTCAGATAGATAGATAGACAGACACAAGGAAATTCCAGAAAAAAACAGACAAAGCTCCTGGATGGGCTGACACTCGTGTGGCGATTGGAATCTCTAGATATAGATTAAAAACACTCCAGTCGACTCCCATGCAGCATTACCATTCACAAAAAATGGTGTTCACTTTGTGTCAGACAAACATATAGGCCTAGAATAAAATGTTGGCAATATCTGTGCACATTTAAAAATCAGTCATGCTAGGAGAATCAACAATTAAATAAGTTAAGAAAATTCAGGAAGAAATCACATGACTGAAAACACTCTCGGACCCAGGTTCACCCATTGCCAACACTGTGACACTAAAAGAGCTAGGCATGCACAAATATGATGAATACTTAATAATAAGAATATATATATATATATATATATATATATATATATATATATATATATATATATATATATATATATATATAATGTTAGCACGGAAAACAAACCAGCACAGAGATACCAGAGGAATACTTATACAGTAGGTGTAGCTTTTACTACTAAAATTGTTAGCCATTCCTGCTACCGAAAGCATGGCCAAATAGCATAGTTTTGTTAATTGATTAAAAAAAAACATGTGATACAGAACAATTCCTAAAAATGCAATCAGATACATTAGTACATATCTACAGTTGTCTGGGGTTGCATGTCTACAGTAGCTGTTACTCTGAAGTGTTCTTCAATATATATACCCTCAAACCAAAAATTTGGACTTCTGATGACCATTGTGAATCAGATAACGTCAAACACGTTCATTCAACATTCATTTTGGAACAATTTTTCAACCATGACAGGATATGTCGGGGGGACATAATTTTAACGGTCATCAGACGTCCAAATGTTTGCTTGGGATCTCTTTGGACCTCATATTGAGAGTTTGAGTGAACAACTACAAAATGCTAATTTAACATTCAGAAACACCTGCAGGCATTTTATCTGCTTGATTATTCATGGAGTAATGAGGGAACAGGCCACACCTGGTCATGCAACTGATGGTTGCCATTTGTTTCACTATTTATAATCCCCCAAAAATGTGTGTGTGTGTGTGTGTGTGTGTGTGTGTATGAATGAAAAATGGCTGTAATTCCTGAATGTTTAATGCAATACTTTTATGAAAACCCCTGCATTAAAGCTGAATGCCTCTGATTAACCCCAAATAAAGTTTAGCTGTTCTAGTAGGCTGTTCGCATCTTACAGCAAAAGCCATGGTCCACAGAGAGCTACCAAAGAATCAGAGGGATCTCATTGTTAAAAGGTATCAGTCAGAAAAAGGCTACAAAAGAATTTTCAGGGCATTAGATATACCATGGAACACAGTATACCATGACTTTCTGGCAGGTACTGACTGTTTAGTGTACAGTATGTGAAAACAATCCTTTGTATTTTTCATATGTATGAGCTATGGGTTAGGATGAAGAAAAACATCCAAGCCTGGCTAAATTCTTCAAAAACTCTTTTGAAGTCTCTCAAAAGGAGGTGACAAAATGGGTTATGGTATGATGAAATCTATGTTGAGTGTTTTGGGTATAATTTTATACTGTATATAATTAGGTTATATAAGTACATGTATAAATACTATTCTGCACATGACCAAAATAACACCATATCCACAGTAAAGCATGGTGGTGGCAGCATCATGCTTTGGTGCTGTTTTTCTGCAGCTGGAACTGGGGTCTTAGTCAAGGTGGAGGGAATTACTGTATGAACACTTCCAAATACCAGTTAATGCAGGCACAATACCTTCAGACTTCATCTTTCAGCATGTCAATGACCCAAAGCATACATCTAAATTAACAAAAGCATAGTTTCACTAGAACAAAGTTTTGAAAAGGCCCAAGCCCGTGCCCAGACAGGAATCTGATTGAAAATCTGTGGGGTGATCTAAAGAGGACTATGCACAGGAGATGTCCTCGCAATCTGACAGATTTGGAACGTTTTTGCAAGGAAAAGTGGGCAAATATTTCCAAGTCAAGATGTGCCATGCTGATACATCCCTAGATTTATATAACCAAATCAAATTTTTTTTACATCATAAAAACCTGGCATTTTAACAGGGATGTATTTTTATATACATATACATACAACATAACTTCAGGTTTCTTAGTTACATTACTTCAGACTGTTTAAAAAATAAATGGGTGCTCACAGTGGATATTAGTAGCTTTTAAAAATGCATGCCCAGATGCCCAGGAAGAGTAATTTGGTTAACACTTAATTTTATTTAAAAGTGGATGTAATATGAAGGCTATGGTAATTTCACCATTAATTGTGCTGAAGAAGCCATAAAAGCAGGTAGCTTGATTAAAACAATTTGCACAAAATGAATTAACCTTTCAATTATCCAACTAGCCTCCTGTATTCAGCAAGACATATAAAGCATATCACTGGAATAAAAAAAAAACATGAAAAAAAATCTGCTGTAAATATCTGGAAAATGGAAACAACATTATAACACAGAAATCACCAAACTGTTCTGGACTCAATTCACTCATACAGGACTGCATTTGTACTCACCCAATCAGGCCAATAACAGGCACCATTACACTGATGCTGTCAGCGCGAGACGGTACGTCACACTGGGACTAGACTGACCCTGAGACTTCGAACACAGAACTGAAGTGTCATTAGCCTCATATCCAAATCCCAAAAGTCACTGCAATGAAGTTTTAATGGTTTTATACAGTCATCTGAGTATACTCCCTGTTAGACAGTGCTGTCTATCTCATGCATCAACTTGCTTGTTTCCCCATGACATTCACCCTGAGAGAATTTTTATAGCATCTCCTGTACAGCTTTAAAAAAAAATAGCTTCAAATCCTCCTCTGGGAAGATCAGAAATAAGAATAGCCTTGTGTGCATTTTAACTAATTTGTTATATTTTGATTTGTTGTGTGCAGTGCCTGGAGAATCTCTTGTAGTTTTAAATGTTTTAAAAAGTAGTACACATTATATAATAGCAAATTTTCAGGAAATTCAGTTCCTACCAGATTCTGTGTTGTTGTTAATGTCTGTAAAAAAAAATAATAAAAATAAAAAAAAGCTTCAAAGATCATTTGCCTAGGTATACGTAATTCACTCTTCATTTGAACCGATTTAAGGTTAAAGAAGTAGTGTATCAGTGAATGAAAAGGATGGCATTTACAGTATGTAAGGAGGCCAAATAGAAGGTGAGAAGCTTATGACGCTGTGCTGCGATGGGTTGGCACCCCTGCCAAGATGTGCCGTGCCTTGTGCTCTCAGTTCCCTGGGATAGGAAAATGAATGAATAAATGAAGAGGATGATGCAGAGTTAGCTACAGATACATTTATCCCCGGTGAGTCTCTACAATATTTACACATAGACAGTCATCTCAGACTCTCTCTCTTGTTCTCTCTCTCTCCTTCTCGATCCCTTTGTCTTACCCGAGGTCTGATCATGAAGGGAAATGTTATATTTAGCTGACCAGTATTTTGTTTGTTCGCTTGAAGTAACAGTGCCCTTGGAAGACTGCCAGATAGCTTCAGATTGCTCCATTTCTCCCTCCCTCCTTCGCTCTCTCTCTCTCTCTCTCTCTCTCTCTCTCTCTCTCTGAGCATAAACAAGCCCAACATCACAGTGCACCACTTGGAGACTGTTTTCTTCTACTCTGTTTTAAACCGTCTAACTCTGGAGAGGATGCAATGTGACATTGAAAAGAAAACAAAAAAGAGAGAAAAACTATGACAAAAAAAATAAATCAGTTAAATGCATGAAAAAAAGTAGAATGATATTATGACAAACATGACAACATACAATTACTTCACATATGAAAAGGAATGTGTGTGTCTATGTATTTATATAAGTATGTACATATATATTTTAAGGGCAGTGATACTGTAGCTCTTAACCCTATCTGCTCCAGGGGCGCTGTATCTTGGCTCTGACCCTGCACTCTGACCGCAGTTACGCTGGGATATGCGAAGAAAGAATTTCACTGTGCTGTAATGTACAGTATACTGTATGTGACAAGTAAAGACTTAACTAACTAATATTGTATGTTAACATTACATATATTATAACATTATATAACGTATACATGCAAATATACAGTAGATGACCTACAGTATGTTCTGGTGCTGTGTGTGCATTAGTGTAGTCTTAGGAGCTGAAGTAGTGGTCATGAGTGCAGGGTTATAACAGCTTGGAGGAAGAAGCTTCTGATTAGTCTCTCAATCCTGGTCTCAAACAAGATCATTGCAGCTCTGGACATACACTGCTTGTTGTAGATGTCAAATTCAAATAGAACAATAAAATTAAAATTGCACTAGAAGGATATAATTCAACTAAAGATGGAATTTCCAAATAAAACATTTCATTCAATTAAAATAAAAAAATTGGGATGGAATTAACAAATCTGAAAAATTCCAGATTTATAAAATCTGCATAACTAAAATTGAAATATATATAAATTACACAGAATGTGCAATGTGTCCTGCTGAGCAATATTGACCTTGTGATCTGTTCAGCAGTTCTCACAACCCTTCAAAGGGCTTTCCAGTCCTTAACACTACACTTCTCCTACCAGGCAGTGATGTCCCTGGTGATGATCCCCGGTAAAGTGACAATATAAAAGCTCTTCTGGAGCGCTGAGGAGATGTCAAACCTCCGTAGCTGACAGAGATGGTAAAAATGTTGTCTTGCTTTCTATAGTGATATTGAAATGCAAAGAGTCCATGATAGGTCCTCTCTGGTGTATACTGAGACACTTGAAAACACATTTAATCTGTCCACTGGGGTCTCATTGATCATTAGACATGTGCATGTTTTCTGTTTTTTCCCTAAGGTCCCCCTTGTCTCGTTGATTTTTGGGGAAAGGGTATTAGGCTACCAGCACAGTGTCGTACACAAACTTCAAACTTCAAGATGGAGGTGGATTCATGTGACTGCATGGTTATGCATGTGCATAAAGAGCAACAAAGTGCCAAACACACCACAGGGAGCTCCAGTATTGAGGGTGAGTATGTTGGAGGTAAAGCTGCCTAATTTCAGAACCTGCAGCCATCCAATCAAAATGTCCAGAACCCACCAGCAGAATAGAGACCACTCACTGCTGCTGAGGATGGCTCCATGTGGTCTGCTTAAAGATGTGATAATTGAGGATAACTATGGTTCCACTTACCCTTCATGAACATCAGTACAAACTTTTTTTTTTTTTTTTTTTGCTGTGATAGCAATGTGCAATCACTTAAATAATTATAGGATATGAAACTACCACAAACAGTTTGATACCCAAATCTCCATCGGTGAACAGCTGGTCTTCTCAATTAAATGGACTTTATGTTAATTGAAATGCGTTTCCTACAGTATTATACAACTGCACTGATGACCTTATAGAGGGAATCTATGCTGTGTGGTATTACCCAAATGGAGATGGGTTCCCTTCTGAGTCTGGTTTCTCTCAAGGATTCTTCCTGATGTTGTCTCTGAGTTTGTTCTTTGGCACTGTTAACTTCAGTTCATTATGGATAAACCGATTATAAGATGTATATAATTGATTTTCCAGAATTTTTATTTCTGTAAAATAAAAAGTATGCTTTGTGATACATCCATTGTTAAAAGCACTATACAAATACATTTGGATGAATTGATTTGAATTGAATTGAAGTACTGTAGGAGCAAAAGCAAATGGTTCATTAATTTACTGCTCAGTGCTAAGGTATAAGATAAGACCTTTTGTGATTTTTTTTTATTTTTTATTTAAACATCCTTCTCTGAATGTAAAAAAAAAAACCCTCCAGGTTGCAGTTTGGTCTTTCATAATGTTGCAGTCATTTGCAAGCCACAAATTTGTTTAGGTATATTGAACCCATTAAATAAATAAAAAATGAAATGAAAAATGTACAACATTTTAGAATAATAAAAATAATAATAGGGTCACTATAAAACAATGGTGATGTACATCGCCTGGCACACATTCTAAGATTGTATACAAACACCTTTAACTTTGATTACAGCACACATTGTAGTGGTCAGTTCAAGTGTGAAAATGATTCAGCATGCTCCCAGAACCATTCTTTCAGTGTGTGAGTCCTGGAAAATGCTGTCCTCCTTCAGGAAAGAAAAACTCCATTGATGCGATACTCTGGTCATTCAGTACAGGTCAACAACTGACTTCATTTTATTACAACATAATGTTAGACCTGACCAACAGAAGCAAACCCAGATCATAATACTGCCCCAAGAAGCTTGTACAGGAGGCACTAAACATGATGGCTGCCTCATTTTATGTGCTTCACTTACTACCCTGATGCACCCATCACTCTGAAATAGGGTCAATCTGAACTCATCAGACCACATGATCTTTTGCTCCAAAGTCAAATATTTATGCTCTCTTTTTCTGATTACACTCATTAACCAGTGTTTTACTGATTTATTACCATCTTCCAGGTTTTGATAATATGTTGAAGGGTTCTTAACCCTGTTCCAGAAACTTCAGATCTCCATAGTTGTTTTCTTTGCTTGATGCAAACCAATTATTTGTTCCTTCTGAAATGGTGACTTTTTTTGTTTGTTTGCTTGTTTGTGTTTTTTTGTCCAGTTGAATAAAATATATGCACAAAGAAACTTTATCCAGTAGTGTACAAATAGCAAATAACAATGCTAGATCTTATGCTCAGGTTACTGTCTATGTGGAGCTTTGAATGTTCTCCCCAGATGTGTGTAGGCTTCATCTTTATGCTCTGGTTTCCTCTCACCTCAAATGTGATGTGACTATGTTAAATAAACTGCCACCTCATTCATTTCAATACCATACATTTTATACCATCCTGGTTCCTGATAGAGTATGATGAAACAGTAACTGAAAATGAATGGAAGAAATCTTTAACATTCATATATCAATTTAATGTGTTTGATTATAATTTGAATATACACTGCTGCTAATTATCTGTTTCCAAAACCTCATCCCAACCCCACTCAGTTGGCGTACTGATCCTCCTCCTACCTGATTTAAAAAAGTTTAAACACACAACAGATATCAGAATATGAATCACTGCAAAAATGATTGGCAGGAACACACCAATTATAATTGTTAAGCATAATTAGATGGATGGTTTATAGAGTTTTTTTTTTTTTATTTCATCAGCACACACAGTGTGCTGTTTGAAAAGAATGTAATGAGTTTTCACTTCAACAGTGAAAGCATGTAGGTCAGAAAACAATATCTGTATTAATTTGCGTTGTAGTCATTTCAGCCATATTGATGTCACAATGATAACCCACATGTAAACATCTGGTAAGAAATAAAGTAAAAAAAAAATTGGAAGACGTAATAGATTACGCTGTCTGCTTCACATGCAAGGAAGCATTTTATGTACGCAGATTATACCGTTTTGCACCTTTTATGAGGGACTGGAAAAACACAAAACTTGTAATTAGTGTTATATAGAACAGATCTGGAAAACAACCATTTTCAGCAATTTTCACAGTGTGCTCTGTAAATCCCAATCAGTATTCTCTACTGAAAGCAGAGGGCAGCAAGCCAATTTTAAAGCACCGCACTAATACAAAACACACTCTGCATGCATAATGATTATGATATATTGAATAAGTGCATGCAGACATTATCCTCTAAATACACAGAATTTTTAATTCCTTCTTTTTGTCCCATTATTATTCCATTGCTTGGACTTGTTTGTTTCAGCATTTGTTGCATTTGCTTTCCTTTGTTTGCTCCATTGATTATTCTACCATTTGTTCCAATGTTCACTTCTTTGTTCATTCCGAGGGCGGGAAATGTATAGCCAGTGCCAAACATAAGAGAACCGTTCATTTATTTTCAGTAACTGCTTTATCCTGGTCAGTCTATTGCAGGAACACTGGGAGTGAGATGGGAATACGCACTGCCTGTGGTGAGATGCCTGTGGTGCCAATTCGTTGCAGGACATCATGAACACACACTCAATTTAATTTAACACAGCTTATCCAGTTGCTGACATGTTTTTGAGAGATTGGAGAAAACTGGCAAATGCAAACGAAATCCACCCGGCATCGGGAAGAGCATGCAAACCACACCGACAAGATCACACACCTGTGTGCATGATAATTATTACATATTGAGCAAACATGCAGAATACACAGACT
This sequence comes from Channallabes apus, assembly GCA_030522415.1. Classification (NCBI taxonomy): domain Eukaryota; kingdom Metazoa; phylum Chordata; class Actinopteri; order Siluriformes; family Clariidae; genus Channallabes; species Channallabes apus. The sequence goes on from CM060114.1 coordinate 16,794,255, forward strand.
TTTTCATTTCTTTATTTGTCCAATTATTATTCTTTGGCTTGTTCGTGTTTGTTTCATTATTTGTTGTGTTTTCTTTTCTTTTTTTGTTTTTGTTGGATTATTTTTTTTCTCTTTTCAATCTACTGCTATTTTCCTGCTGTAAATGTAACTAATATTGCCTTGCTTGCACTCATGGAGTATAATAAACAACAACCCAAAAAATTTAACAATAGCATAAAAGTGAGTAATATTTTTAAAGTACAATCAATTTGACACATCATTGGCCTTGAATAATTTATTGAAAGTAACGGCTTTCTGCAGCAGAGCTACACCCTATAGCGAAAAGCACATGGTGAATCAAATCCTCCATACAGTATGTGTGCCAATGATCTACTCCACTGGTTGCACCATAATAATGAGGACTACTGAGGGTGCTGTCAGTATAAACATAATGCCCATTAATACGGTTATTACTTCCATGAAGCAGGGTTCCTCGTGCACTATTCAGATTAGATGATAATGAGAACTGCTTCATGGAGATCATAACCAAACAATATAAATGGAGCTCCCTTGCAGTGTAGAAATTTAAAGCAGAAATATTATGGATCTTTTTTCTTCATACCCCAGAATTTTATGTGATTTTTTTATTATTATTATTTGGCCTAATTAATGCAATTGAATGGCGGCACGGTGGTGTAGTGGTTAGCACTGTCGCCTTGCACCTCCAGGGTCGGGGTTCGATTCCCATCTCTGTGTGCATGGAGTTTGCATGTTCTCCCCGTGCTTGGTGGGTTTCCTCCGGGTACTCCGGTTTCCTCCCACAATCCAAAGACATGTAGTTTAGGTTAATTGACGTTCCAAATTGCCCGTAGTGTGTGAATGAGTGTGTGTATGTGAGTATGTGTGTGTGCCCTGCGATGGATTGGCACCCTGTCCAGGGTGTACCCCGCCTTGTGCCCTAAGTTTCCTGGGATAGGCTCCAGGCCCCCTCGCGACCCTGTATATAAGGATAAAGCGGTTCAGAAAATGAATGAATGAATGAATGAATAATGCAATTGATTGAAGGCACAGGCTTAGTAACTGATTGGGTTGATGACTATAGTGAGATTTGAAGCTTCTCAATATTGGTATCCTGTCTTTTTTAACCTTGCAAAATTTAAACCTTGCAAAAAAAAAAACATGTCAGTAAGTGATTGGTTGTTCTAAATTATCCCTGAATTTAAATGTTCACTGTGAATGGCCAACCAATCTTCTCACCTCGAAAACCGACCTCAACACCTGACTGTGAAAATGAGATTTTATGAAATTAATGAATAGTCCAGCAGTTACAGTAATATTGCTAATATTTTCACCACAGATTGCACCGAGGACCAAAGTGTACATTTTCACTTACAGTGTTTTCAGCACAGTGACAAAAACTTTGCTGTATTCCCATCATATGGAATATAATACTTGATGAAATGCATAGAAACACAAGGCACGTCTGCACATCTTGGCATAATGATGGCCAACTGGGGAGCTTGCAAGAACGAGAGATAGTTTTATGTCATTTCGATTTCTACATGAAAAAAAAAAAACTATGACAGGGCTGTCGTCAGAAAAGAAAGTGCTGTGAAGCAAAGGTGATTTACATCAGCTGTCACCACATCAAAGAAACAAGGAGCTGGCATTTCATCATTAGCTAGACATGTCCATGTACTCTCCAAAAATTCTTACTGATTTATCAAGTCCTCTCTTTTCACTTTGTTGGAAAATCCCTCATCAGAACACAGCAATATGACAAATGGGTGAATTCAGGAGATTTAAGAAATGATTTATTAGACCATATTTGATCCTTGATTGATCTGTTTTTTTATTCTCATCCTTGTTATTATTGTAAAAAGCCCTCTGAATCAGTGCCCCCCACCCCTACCCCTCACACACACACACACACACACACACACACACACACACACACACACACACACACACACACAGCCTGTTAGTTTGAGCACATTCAGGAATTGCTTCATTCGATATCTGTCATTCTGACTGCATCTCAGCATGCTCAGTTTAGTTAAAAGGCTTTGCCAGCCCTGTGCCCAGATCATCATCCTGAGACAGAATTATGACTTCACTATTTTCAATGTTATCCGAGACATGCTGAGACATTTTCTTATATAACAAGCATTTCTACTACTGATTTCAGCACCATTTAAATCATAGTTTATCTGACAAATCTTTAGTACATGCTCCGCTGTCCGTCCATCCTGATATTTCTGGATGCAATTAATTATCTGTGTATACTTAACGCTTGAACTCCAGTTTATATATATGATTCATATATGGTTTATACTATATATACTGTATAGTTTATATATGATTTATGTGGGTAATATATGATAATACTAAACTGTGGCTGGACAGAAATACAGTACAGACATGAAGGTATACAGACAGAATTTTTTTTCTGATTCTGGTTTCAGTTCTGATCCTCCAATTTATGAAACAAATATAATTGAAAGAGTGAGTTCTGACCAATATAATGTTTTTTTTTTCAGTTTTCAAACTCATTGCATGACTCAGTCCATAATCTGCCTATACAATCACAGCCTTTCACCTATAGTCTATAATTTCTCTGTTTCACCATAATACCAATTAATGAGACACGTCATGAAAAACGCTCTGCCAGGTCCTCTGTGCCAACCATAGAGCTCCTGTAATTGGGACAAAGCATGGCAGAATCTGAGTTTGTGATTTCCCGCATGGAGCTGACTCATGTAAGAGTGTGCCACAGATTGATGCTGCCATTATCAAACACTGGCTTCACTGGCCCTAAGCCTGGCCTGTAGCTAGCCTACTAAAGCTCAGCTGTCCATCTGCCATTCTTCAAAAGTGCATCCAGCTCAATGATACTCAAAAGCACTGTGCTTTGTGCTCTGCCTCTGAAGTTTGTTTTGGGAAATGTCCATTTTAAGGTCTGCAAGCCATGGCAGATGAACCGCACTGATCATTTTCAGTTGAGAGAGATGTATAGCATGCTCTTCTGTTTACGAACAACGCTCAAAGAAATAGGTAGCCTCAGAGTTCAACACTAGGTGATGGGCCAGACTCGGATATACAATACGACTGGATATTAATTGCCATATTCCCTCTCGGCCTTGTTTTTCATGATTATGTCCGGAGCTTGTCTTCATGGTGTCCCAGTCTCCCTCCTACTCACACTTCCCCTAAGACAGGACACAAAAATAAAACCCAGTCTTAATCACACAGTTCCTGAGCTTCTCCACAGCTGTTGCTGCACTTTTTTTCTCTTTTTTTTTTTTTTTCTTGAGCAGTTGCCATGGTGACAGTTCACTATGTTGTCCTTGTTGTTTTCACAGTCCCCTCTAATTACAGTCAGTAATTCAAAATGACTTGGGACATTTCAGGTGCCAGCAAACAAATGTTTTTGATAGTGCCAGGTAAAGCATTTGGACGAGTTCACTGCAAAAAAACTAAGGACATTTTATCATCCACGGATCTGAAGCTGACCCAAACATTCATTATGATAGTAAACCTTTAGCTGCCATCTTTCACTGCCAGTACACGTGAAGATTTACTTACAGTATTTTTTTTTTCTTTAAGAATTAGGGTTTCAAATCATTTGCTGCATTATGTACAGTACAAATGAGTCTTGGATGAATGTTATTCACAAGAAGAGTGGGCGGAAATGTTACATTTGCATCTTAGTCACTGCGAGCAAGGTTATTTATTCATTCTTTGGAGTTATTTATCCATATGCCTTTTTTGGTGTTTATTATTTGCTTTTGTATCCATAGTCAATTAATATCGTTTTTGCCCTGTCATAAAGCCCTGCCATAAGTACTGTAAAGGCTGCACATCTCTAATGCATATTAAACCAATTTACAGACACATGGTTTTCACTCAGTGGTTTATTAAGTTGGACAGTAGGGGTGATATTCTTAAGATCATTTTGCCCTGCATTATTCATGAAAATCTGTATGGAAAAAAGTTCATATCCAACAGGAGCTTTGAAATGATATACATTTATATTCACCAATAAGCCATAACTTGATTAGATTTTAGGTTTTCCTTGTGTCCTCGGGGCATGGCTCCACTAGAACTGGGAGGTAGTGTCTTGCACGAGGACATTAGTAACAAACAGTGTTGGGGGAGTAACTAATTAAATTACAAAATTACTGTCTTTAAAAAGTAATCAGTTACATTACAGCATTACTTTCTGATAAAAGTAACTAGTTTTCCATTGCAGAAAATGAAAACTTCTTTGTGATTCCTCACGCATGTTGTTTAAGTCAAGACCTTTAGAATTATTCTACCATCATCACTCAGCGAAGTTTGGCCCATAATCTGTTAACTACAGTACTAATAACCCTATCTCACCTACGCGGTTTCCCACAGTGGATTTAAGTATGGTTCATCATGATTCACCGCGAGTTTTGGCACTGTGATTAGGTTTGGCACTGTGATTAGGTTTGGCACTGTGATTAAGGGGGTCTTATAGGACAACTATCACACACATGCTAACGGATTGGGAATGACTGCTGTCTGTCTCACGGATTACGTAAATTATCTAAATAACAGATCACATTTTTGAAAAAATAACTAAATGCCTGAGTACGTAAACAGTGGACCTAACGAGTTAGATTACTCATTACATCAAAAAAGTAATCCAAGTACTCTAACGTGTTGCACCCAACACTGGTACAGATCGTTTAGGTGGTGTGGGTTGAGGGGTGGTGCCTCCATGGATTGTACTTGTTTGTCCAATGTATCCAATAGATGATTGAAAGCTTGGGAATTTGGAGTCGGCCGGATGAACAACCTTGAACTCTATGTCTGCTTTTTAATTCTTATTACTGTACATTGACAAGTATAAATCACTTATTTACTTCATATACAAATCAGATAATCTTTTTTTACATTTATTCATGCAATGTTAAATATTTAAAATAAAGTAAATAAAAAATAAAGGCAAATAAGACTTGCCATTGAATTAGGACAAAATTAAAGCTGCTATATAAAATGAGGAAGATTTAGTGTGTTTCTATAGTAGAGTGCTAGTTATATTACTGTAAGATTTAATGCATACTGTACCCTGCTTAGGATGTGCTCTTTTTCTATTCATTGTGTAATTTTTTGCTCTGTAAGCATTTTCAGAAGGTTATGAATTTAAATCCAGCACCACTACGATGACCTGAGCAAAAAATTTAACCCACACCTGCTCAGTTTTAGCCTGTTTTAGATAAAAGTGTCATCCAAATGAGATATACACAATTCACAGACACTTATCAATTGATACACAGCCTACCTACATTTTTCTAAATCTAGCAGGATTTTTAGCACGGAGAAAGATACCCTTTCTTTCTGAACCTTTCCATTTTCCAACTGGACTTGGAACTGGGATTACATGGACCGGTGACAACCCCCTGACCCACTGATCAGCAACCCAGAGCTTCAATTGTCTGAGCCACCTCTGTCCAGGAGGAATCAACATTTATAATCATGTTATCCAGTGTTAGGTGGGACAGTGGTTAGATTGCCTAGTACAGTAGTTAGAACTGTCGCCTTACACATTTATGATTGAGGGTTCAAATGGAATTTCCAGGTTTAACCAGTGTTTGGTGGGTTCCCTTCAGGTACTCTGGTTTCCTCCCACAGTCCAACGACATGCAGTCTAAGCTGATTGGTGATTCCAAATTGCTCAGAGTGTATGAATGGGTGTGTACGTGTGTGCTTGTGCCCTGCAATGGCTTGGCACTCCATCAAGGACGTACCTGCCATGAGGTCCCTAGGATAGGCTAAATACCCCCTGTGACCTTACAGATAATTAGTGGTATAGACAATGGATGGATATCTTATTTAACTCTTATTTAATTAAGGTTATCGGTTTTCCTTTTGAGTCTGGTTCCAATGTAGATATCCTTCGTATGGCATCCCAGAGAGTTTTACTTTCACCTCTCCTTTGGCTAGATTTCTGCTGCATAAATGCAATATCTACTTTTCAAAATGCAATACGAATCCAATTGAATCGAATTGAATTGAATGAAATAGCGCCACTCTTGTTTATATATAAAATGCAGTTTATTATCTGGATTTTTGCTCAGCATAAACAACCATAAACAAATAAATCTCAGGAATGTCAGGTAGCTCTATCCCACTGCCTCTGATATTTCAAGGAAAGAACACACAGCCTCTGGCAGCCAATTTATTTTTAACTTTCACTCTTTTATGCTGCCATGTGAAAAAGATGCTCCTGGCTTCTCATCAACAGTCACCTACCAGCAGATGTGCACGAGGGGAAGATGGCTGCAAATTCTTTCATCCATCAATTTATGGTTGGTTTTTTGTAATTGTAGAGTAATTGCAAAAATAAGACATAAGATTGTTGTATTACAGTTTATTTATGCATTATACTGTATAGCAGTTTACACAGGCATCAACCTAGTGAAGAAGTTTAATTGTTAAGATGTTAAGAATTGCTAAGGTGTTAGAATGAATAAATGTGATTAGGGATGCTATAAAAAAAATTACCTTAGCAACTCTGGTTGATTATCTAATAATATGCTCCTGATGTTAGTATATTTATCTTGCACCTGCATGCATAACACGCTGTTTTACAACTGTTACAGCCATCATAGGACAACAGGGCTAAAATCGAAAGGAAAAAGCTGAAGCAAATGACATTCAATTTGCAGTAATATAGGAATAAAACCCAAAGAGAACCTGGTTGCCCAAGCATTAATGAAGAGCATTTAGTTCCTTGGATCAACATGTTACTTTTGTGGAATCTGACATGTCACATAGCAGATGGACGGAACTGGATGTCCTGTTGAAGGGCAATTGCTATGTGATTAATTGACCTGTGTGTGTGTGTGTGTGTGTGTGTGTGTGTGTGTGTGTGTGTGTGTGTGTGTGTGTGTGTGTGTGTGTGTGTGTGTGTAGGCTATAAGGACTGCCTTTGACATGTGTTGTACTGTATACTCGAAAACTGCATCCAGGCTGTAGGCCGCCCTGCTGTGTGCTGCTCCAGTTCTAATGAATAAACCTCAGTAATCACGACAATTTCTCTGGAGAACAGCATGTACACCAGACTTGAACAGTTAGACAGTTAGACATACTCTTCTTTGGCTATCATATTGCACTGAGGATATAAAAAAATTATTTAAAGAGTTTAAAATGCTTTCTAATAGAAAATTGATAGAAGATAATCATAAAAAAAAATTAAAAATGTAAAATGTTGGTATTACTTTGTCACCGTCTGGATTAATATAAATGTCAAGTATATTAAGCCTGCAGCACAAATAACATTCTATGCAATAAATAATATGCTTGAATAGTAATAAAACCATTTGTGTTCTGACATGATATTTCGTATAGTGGAGGAGAATGAGGAAAATATGCTGAATAAAAATCAAAGAGTTATCTCTACAATTAAACTGAATGGTGCCACATTCATAGAATTTGAATTTAAAGTGGTGGTGCTATTATAATAATTTAAGTCACTTAATAATTGAATAATTCACTTAATCCCCTGGACACTGTACAGGAGGTAGGAGAAATGGCTGGAGAATGACTGTCACCCGCCTGTATGAAACAGTTACGTACATCTCTGAGCAGCTCCTTCAGTGACAGACTGTTACATCCTAAGTGATATCGAAGGTCTTTTCTACCTGCTGCTATTATATAATCAGAGCTGCTCCCAGTGAACTAATCTCCATATTTCATACTCTTGTATACTGTTATTTAATGTTACATTATCTACATTTTTACCATAGTATTATTATATTTAAGATATTGTATCTTACAATACAGTTATAATTTCTTAAATTTATGTGCAATAGCAACGGTGCAAAAACAATATTTTAAAACTATGCAATATTACCCTTGTGCAATTCATTGCAATAGAAACTGTGCAACAACATTTTAAACTGTGCAATATTATCATAGTGCAACGCACTGCAATAGAAACTGTGCAATATTACCCATGTGCAATTTGTTGGACTAGTGCAATTTGTTTGAAAGTGCAATTATGGTATTGTTTTTCTTTTTCTTTTGTACTTTTCCTTCTTCTGTACTGTCCCTGTTTTCTATTTGCACAGAAATGTCCCCGCTGTGGGACGAAAGAAGGTAATTTACGGTAAGATCTAAACATGCATCTATATATATATATATATATATTTATATATATATATATATAATATAAAACTCATGTTAAGCTTTTTTTTCTCACCCTGCAGTAGAACTTCACTCCAGCAGTGGTCTCCTCGATATCCCAGTGCTCAGAGAGAAACACGCTGAGTAGTAGTTCTTACAGAGTTATTTTTTTAATTATTATTTGCTAACACACTGACTAAAAGGCAGAAGTCACAATTGCCTTACTTCAGCTCTCAGTAGATCGGCACGTTTCGCAATAATATAAACACGATCCACGATTTCTTTCACATTTGCTCTCTTAATAAGTGTCCTTGCGTATCTGTTTTGATCTTGTAATCATGCAGCAAACATTAGCAATCAAAACACTCAGATCAGCTCATCTCAAATCATCACAGCCTGAACTCGGACTCAATTAAACATTGGTAGACAATCAGCCAAAACATGGTAGTGGTGCTAAAAAAGTGTCTCACCTACAGTAGGTAAAAAAAATAAAAAATTTCAGACAGGATCATATAACACCATTTTTCATAATACTTAATTCTTCTTATCTCCTGGTCCATGCTTTGTTTTTTTGTTTTTTTGTTTTTTTAATATGCATACGCATTTATATGTTTATCAGAAAAAAAGAAACACATTTGCTAAATACTGTATAATTTTGTGCCCTTTTGTGTATTGTCCATAATCTTTTTAAATTAAAATCTTTCAATGATCTTAATTGCCATTCAGATGAAACTTACATTTCACATGAAAAGACATAAACCTGAAAAAGTGTATTATTATAAAATTATTCTAGCTTTCTGAGATTTTACCAAAAAACAATTGATGCAACAATTTTACAGGTCTTACGCTTCTAGAGGCTTACATACATTTAACTCATAAAGAAATGTGAATCATTTGCATTTTAAAATATTATTGGTTGAAGCGAGACAATATAATGCTGAAAATGGGGCCATTTTTAAGTTATCAACTTAAGATTTTAAGGGAAGCATGTTTCCATGTTGCTTAAATTTCAGAAGTGGCTTCTTTGACACACACATTTTCTGTATGTATAACATGAACAATTAAAAATAAATTCACCATCAATACTGTGTTTTGGCCGGATGTGTTGATTCTTGGATGACAATAGCTGATGCTGGAAGCCGATGGTATCTTCTTAGTAAAATGCAGTACTTTTAAATGTTGTGTCTGCTGGGCTAATGTGAAGAGATATGCATTTTTCTATGGCACAGTACTGTAATGTAAAGGTTGCTGTATTATAAGTACATAAAGTGACTTTTGTCGACTGCTGGTTTTGCAGAACTGAAAGGTGCCTCTCTGTAGGAGGAGGTTTGTTTATGAATGACCAAGAAACAACTATATTTGTGATAACTGTGGCTATCTCCAACAATAAAATGCATTCATAAGAAATTCAATGAAAAATCATACAAGAACAGGAGCTATATTATGGAATTATTTGTATAGGCATATAAACTAACTACTGAGTGAATGATAGGAACAGAATAGCAATGAAGCAGTTATATTGCTTAAAAGTGTCATTTGTAAGAAAATTTTAAAGGGTAAAAAAACAAACACTGCTTTTAATATGTACTTTATTTCCCACAAAATGTTTGCAGTAATTTTTTAATCATGTGGTCATTGTCATATTTACAGTATATTGGAAAGAATGTCAATGCATGCAATAGACCTTTAGTTTGTGTATTGTAGAATACTGTAATATATTTACTATAAACATACTATGATGTAAATTATATACAGAATATATAAAATACTGCTTACAGAGTAGGATGTTTGTTTTAATGAATGTTTCATCTTGATGGCATTGCTGACCCATATGAATCTACTTTCATGAATGTAGCAGGGTTTAACCTTACTAAACAAAGGAGAAAACGCTGAAACCTCATTGGCTAAAGACCAATTGTTGAAGTCTTTGGATAGCGTGGAAGGTAATATAGCTCTGTGTGCTTGCATTAGTCCCTATTGCCTCCCCCATCGCCATGCAACATCTGCTTACATCCTGGATGATACTTACCACTCATGTTGTCCGTCATTGGCAGAGTGAGTAGACTGAATCAAAGCCATTATGTCATCATCTGGGACAACAATCATTTCCATCATGTTGCACTTGTCATTTGTAAGTGTCATGAACATTATGTTTCAGTGGTCACTGTTTCAGAAGCACGATCAAAATGTGAACTACATGCAAGCAAATGGAAAAAGCATGTAGGGACATTTCACTTAACTCTGTTTAGGGATGGAGATAAAGTCAGAGAGGCCAGATTGAGGTGGTTTGGACATGTTCAGAGGAGAGATTGTGAATATATCATAAGAAGGATGCTGAGGTTGGAACTGCCAGGCAGGAGGTCTAGAGGAAGACCAAAGGGGAGATTTATGGATGCAGTGAGAGAGGACATGAAGTTAGTTGGGGTGAGAGAAGAGGATGCAGAGGATAGGGTTAGATGGAGGCAGATGATCCGCTGTGGCGACCCCTGAAAGGGAACAGCCGAAAGACAAAGAAGAAGAAGAAGAAGTGGGATGGATTGATCACACACATGAAAGGATGATATTTGGATGAGGATTTGTTGCTTGACCCTATACCCCATAAAAGACCGACCAAGATGGATATGACTAGGGTTCTGCATATTCTACAGTGTTTTTTGCGATTTATATTTTCTTGGTTTATATTTTTCTAATATTGCAACAATATGTCTGGTATCATTTGTTTATAATAAGACTTTGGCCCCAGACCTTTTTTTTTTTTTTTTTTACAGTAAGTGCTTGCATAGTTTTTTAATGTACTAATGCCAAATACCATTTACCAAATAAAAAAAATAAAACAAGAGGATTTGCTGTATTATGAATGTTTAGTGGTTTTGTCTCATTTTGACACATATATTTAAGGTTTGCTGTCATGAGTGTGTTCTTTTTAAAATGTGTTGATGTCTTGTTAATATATAATCAATAGTATGAATAGTGTCATATCTCCAATTAGGAACTACTGTATGTGTTCAACGATACTTGGAGTGATTACATATGTTGGGATAAGTAGTATGTTATCCACCCACTAATACGCATTTTGAAATGTTTCAGTTCACCTCATATTAGTTTTATTTATATAGTGCTTTTAAATGGCCATTGCTTTAAAGTAGCTTTACATGATCATAAGATTATAGAAATGAGTTTAAAAAGTGTAAGGAAAGTATATTAATCATAATTATCAAGTTGTTCCAGATGAACAAGACAATGGCAACGGTGGCAAAGAAAAACTCTCTAAGATGACAACTGGAAGAGACTCTGAGAGGAATCAGCCTCAACAGGGAAGGAATCCTCATATTTCAGAAGGTCAAAGACAAAATACCCCACCCCTCTGATTATGGTTCAGGTATTATGTGGTTTAGACCATGGCTTGGCAGATGTATTTAATGACATATTCAACATCTATTCAGATTCCAAACCTTAAAGTACACATAATCACACAATATTACACAATTGCTGATATTCAGCACAACATCATAACCTTACAGTGTGATATTACTGTGTACAACAGTTCTAAAATGCAATTTATTATCAGATGATGATTATGACAGAAAGTTAGTTTAATAGTTAATTAGGGGGAAAAATAAATAAATAAAATAAATACACATTCTTGTAGCTCATGTTAGCCATGTACAGAAGAACACAGCCAGTTCAGAGGCAATTCTGAACTACCAAGGAAATGAAGCGTTGTTTATGTAGCATCATCATTACTTTGGTAGTTACAGTAGACAGAAGAAAAATTGTCATCTAGTTATCTAGCTCATTTTTACCAGCTACGTCGAGTGTGAATTACTATAACAGTCATGCCAAGGTGACTTTCAGCAACTTCATTAACTTCACATACACTACCAGTCAAATGTCTGGACACAAGTTTGGATTTATCTTCTACATTCTAAAACAATAGTGTTTTTTTTTTTCAAAACTATAAAATAACACATGTGGCATTAGGTAACAAAAACAGCAGTCAGTCATTAATTTAAGACATGAAGGTCAGCTGTTCTGGAATAGTTATTGCAAGAACAGTATTGTCAAGTGCATTTGCAAAACCCATCAAGCACCACGATGAACCTGGCTTTCATGAAGACCTTCCCAGGAAATCAAGATAAAAAGTTACCCCAGCTGCAGAGGAGAAGTTCATTTAGTGTTACCAGCCTCAAAAATCACCAATTAACAAACAGCACCTCAGATTAGAGATGCTTTTAACGCTTTACCGAGCATACTGTAAGCAGCAGATACATCTCAACACCAACTGCTCAAAATGATCATTGCATATTTTGGATGTCTTCAGCTATTTTTGTAGAAAGAAAGAAATATCAGGTAAGACCATGAAAATGGAAGGTGTTTCCAAACCTTTGACTGGTAGGGTATTGTCAATAAAAGACATTTTATTTATAGAGGCTTTAGATTTTTTAATAATAGTTATAATCTTCTCTTCATGTCCTTGAATGTGTATGTATATCCATTCTGGTATTACTATTTTCATGACAGCATTAAAGGGCTGCTTTGAGTTCTCCCGTGAGTACAGTGTGTGTGTGTGTGTGTGCACGTGTGCGTGCACAAGGTGAACAGAGGGCAAAAAGTACTCAAGAAGACTCAGGATCAAAGGAGAAGACAGATGAGCTCTTTGCTATCAGCGTGGGTAGAGTCTCAGAACTCTTCTGCATCCACAAGTTACTTGGTTCAAAAGGGCTGTCAGCTGTTAAAGAATGGGCTGTAAAAGACATAGAGAGAGAGAGAGAGAGAGAGAGAGAGAGAGGATTTGAATATGACACAACTTCTCTATATGCAGGGGTGGAGAAGGTGATAAGAAACTATAAACTGTAAGGATCATGTGTCATAATTTTACTTAATTAAAAGTATAAGTGTTCAGCCAAACATACTCAAGTACACTCTAGAGTGACAATAAAGAAGCTACTACTTTTAAATTTCAAGTATAAAAAACATAAAAGGTACATGCTTTTAACTGATGGTTTAAATAACATTAATAATAAAAAAAATAATAATAATTTTTGCTTTCCTTAAGCTAATGCAAGCACCTAAGCTATTTTGCCTAAAATATAATTAATTGTCTGTAAGCTGAATTAGTGAAAAGAAAAATTGTCTAATGAATTCATTTATCATTTACTTATTACAGGGTTTTGGGAAGCCTGCAGTCTATCTAATGAAACAGTAGACACCTTGGACAGGGTGCCAGTCCATCACGGCCCACACATACACATGCACACATACTTACACACTCATTGAATTCATCATGAATTAAGCATTAGTTAGAAGTGGACTTCCTTTCTAGACATTAATCTGACTGTCTTCCTCTTAGTCTAACCAGACCAGAAGAAAAAGGAGCCACTTTCAGTTTTGTTTTTAAAGAAGCCGGTGCCAAGAAGAATCATAAATTAAGGTTAAGTGAGGTTTAATGTCTATTTATTTCACATTTTACTTCATTAACATTCCTTTCTACATTTTTTGTAAAAATACAAATGCAACATAAAAAACATTTATGCAAAAATAATATATAATAATAATAATAATATATAATATTATATACTGCGTATTCCAACATCCTGGAACATTTCACTAAGGTGGGTCCAAGATGCTCATGCTCAAATTCAACAAGCATTCAATTTCAATAACACCCAAGTAAAGTACACACTACTGTTCAAAAGTTTGGGGTCACTTGCAAATTTCTTGGTTTTTGTTTAGTGATTTATTTCCTACATTCTACAACAATACTGGGGATTTCAAAACTATAAAATAACACATATGGAATTAGGTAATTATGTAACAACAACAAAAACAACAGTTAGTTGTTATTTTAAGACACAGAGGTCAGCCTTTCTCTAATAGTTCTTGCAAGAACAATGTTGTCGAGTGCATTTGCAAAATCCGTCAAGCACCATAATGAAACTGGCTCTCATGAAGGCCATCCCAGGAGGGCGAGACCAAAACCTACCTCTGCTGCAGACGAGAAGTTCATTTAGAGTTATCAGCCTGAAAAATGACCAATTAACAGCACCTCAGATTAGAGGCATTATGAAGTCTTTACAGAGCAGAAGTAGCAGACACATCTCAATATCAACTGTTCAAAGGAGATTAATGCATTTTTTGGACGCCTTCAGCATTCCTTTACAATGTAGGAAGAAATAAGAATCAGGAACCATCATGGAGTTAGAAAGTGACCTCAAGCTTTTGAACGGTAGTGTGTACTGTATGCCCTGAAATAACAGAATACTTAATTAAGCATCTGTCCATCTCTGCCTACAAAGCTCTGAATTCATTCATCTTTACTCTACTATTCCTTGGCTCATTCGGCCTTTCTGCAACCTCAACACTCGCATCTGACTTTCTCCCTGAATTGCTCCATCAATCCAGCCTGAGTGGCCTCTCCTCTGAGGCTGAACAGGCCACAGGAGGAGGGTAAGTGCCATTTGGCTTCAGGTGCTGCTGCTGAGCTTTTCCTCCATCATCTCTGATCTAGATTTTGTCTGGGACTGTGAGCCGCAAGACGATGGGGAGTGAGCACTGCTGTGTTCGGGGTGATGAATGGTAATGCTCACACTTCTGTTGGAGAGGAGCTCCCTCCTGAAACCTTTCAGTGAAACACGCTATCACTCATGGCTGCAGAGTCTCTGAGTGTTTTTTGGCAGGTTTTTTCCCATACACCTCAGTCTCTCTCTCTCCTTGCATAAGAAAAACCCTTTTTCAATAATAATAATAATAATAATAATAATAATAATAATAATAATAACAATAATAATAAATAATAATAATAATAATAATAATAATAATAATAATAAATGATAATAATAATAATAATAATAATAATAATAATAATAATAATAAATAATAATCATTAGGCGGCGTTCCCAAATTGACCATAGTGTGTGTGTGTGTGTGTGTGTGTGTGTGTGTGTGTGTGTGTGTGTGTGTGTGTGTGTGTGCGCTCTGCGATGGATTGGCACGCTGTCCAGGGTGTACCCTGCCTCGTGCCCTGAATCTCCTGGGATGGGCTCCAGGTCCCCGCGACCCTAAATACAGGATAAAGCACTATAGAAGATGAATGAATGAATGAATGAATGAATGAATAATCATTAGGCACGTGCAGCCTGCAGCAATGCATCAAGCTCAAAAACAGATTACATCTGTTTTTTTGTTTTTTTTTATCTGTTTGGCAAAAAAAAAAAAACTCTTTCATTTAATATATTGATGTGTATGAAAGCAATTATTTCTATTATTAGATACAGTCTTGACAGTTAAAAACTGACAAAAAAAATGCACCTGGATTGCTTGCTGCTGTTTTTTGGCTTCAGGGCTTTTGGCTGGGGAAAACATGCTGATTGTCAAAAAAAAAAGTGAGAATACATGAATGTGAAAATTTTCTCTTGTCCTTGTATTATGTCAATGATGGACACCATAAGATGTTAGAGACAGCTTCTTACGGTGTAATAGTCATTTTTGTCATTTTGTGTTGCTATGTTTTAGTACTACAAATGCAGTGTGATACTTAAAACTGTTAAAAAGGATCTGCACAGTATGATGTCAGCCCCTGAAATATCAAGCTTTTTTGTTATACTATTCATATAAAAAAGAAGAAAGATGTATAGCAACACACTTTCTATCTACACTAGATGGCTGTGATATTTTGGTGCGACATACGCATATGATTTTGAAAATGAAAAACTTGAGTGTAAATTAATTTTTATGACAAAAGATTTGACATGATTTGCATAAAGTGATTTGCTAGTCTGCATTACTTCTTATTAGCTTCATACAGTACTGTAGCTCCAAGCATCTTGGGTGACTGACTACAATTTGGAGTAAAAGGAAAATCATTCTCATTAAATGTTTTTCCTATTCACTATTAATCAAGTATGGAAGTACTGTAAAGATGGAATAAACTGTTTTGATAGTCCAGTTTAATCAATCAGCTTCAACTAAATCTCAAAAATCCATGCTGGTCACTTGCTCATTATCCTTTTCTTCATCCTTGACTCAAGGATGAAACTGTGGAACCCCAAGGAATAAAGCTAATGAAGCAGGAGACTACATCAAAAATCACATCAAAAGTCACAACATTGAATATAAACATCTCTCTAAAGTATATGTAGATTATACGTGCAAATTATACGTTTTTTGAGATGGTTAACAGACTCAGAATTGGCTTGCAACATTAGCTTCATCAAATAGCTTCATGTTGAAATGTAGTGTCCCCCCCCCCACCTTCCCCCATACCAGTCAGTTCAGTCGATGAATCATGGCTTCATTTTTACAGCTCGGCAACACTCGACTAGTCAGATAATTAAAAAGTCGTTGTGCCTCTTCACACTTGACTCACAATTTTGAGTGTTCAGAATTACATGAGAATCTTCACAATCAGCAGTGACATCAGGGTCATATTACAGTATAATGTA
This sequence comes from Channallabes apus, assembly GCA_030522415.1. Lineage (NCBI taxonomy): Eukaryota > Metazoa > Chordata > Actinopteri > Siluriformes > Clariidae > Channallabes > Channallabes apus. Next base: position 16,810,832 of record CM060114.1, read on the forward strand.
TTCTCTATATTTTGTGTAAACCATACTTCATCGCGTTTCACATTGGGTTAGTATAAACCATGCCTATTTAATATACAACAGTTGTGTAGTTAAGGAAAGTCCAGGTTGAGACTTAATTTAGCAGCTTTTCACATCATGTCCAAAGTCACCTCAGCTCTTTGATCAGTCATAACATTAAAACCTTTAAACATTAAACCCAATGTTGTGTAGATTCCCCTTTTGCCAAGAAAAACAGCTCTGACCCCTCGTGGCATGACTCCACTAGACCTCTGCTGGAATGCTGTGGTGTCTAGGACATCTTTACTGTGCTGTAGGCCTCCATGGATCAGACTTGTTTGTCCAGAACATCAAATCTGGGGAATTTGGAGGCCAGATCAAAAACCTTGAACTCTTTGCCTGCTCAGTTCCATACAGTATGTTGCAGCCTATAATGCATTGAGTGTTCTGATACCTTTCTATCATACCAACTGTAATGTTTTTTTGCAATTGGTGATACATTGGCTTTTTTGGGGGGATTGGATGAGACAGGGCGGCATGGTGGTGTAGTGGTTAGCACTGTCGCCTTGCACCTCCAGGGTCCGGGTTGAATTCCTGGCCAGGCTTGATTCCTGTCTCTGTGTGCATGGAGTTTGGATGCTCTCCCTGTGCGAGGTGGGTTTTCTCCAGGTACTCCAGTTTCCTCCCACAGTCCAAAAACCTGCTAATTAGCATTTACAAATTGCCCGTAGGTTGTGTGTGCACCCTGTCCAGGGTGTACCCCACCTTGTGCCCCAAGTCTCCTGGGATAGACTCCAGGCCCCCTGCGACTCTGAATACAGGATAAAGCTGTATAGACGATGAGTGGGTGGACGAAACAGGTTATTCTTTGGTCTCCACAGGCATAGATGATCCTTAGGTGCCTATTGTCCAGTCACCAGTTTACTGGTATATCATTGATAATTCAGTGATTTTCCGTGTTAATGATATGGCAATTTGATGTACAATATGTCCAAGGTCAAGTCAAAATCAACTCCACATCCTCTGAGAATGGGGACTAAACTGGCAGCTAACCTGAATGAGACTTACATCTTAAGCTGTGGATTTGATTTTAATAATATTCCTCCACAGTCTTACTATAGCTAATGATCTGAGTCTAATATAATGTTTATGATTTTAAGCACCAATGCAAACCTCAGGCACTAAATATATCTTAAAAGATTGTCTTTACAATAATTACAAAAGTTACAAGTCAAGTTCCCGGGTTACTGTACATGCGTTGGGTATTTGTTTTAGACTTGTATGTTTGAATGAAAACCCAGGGTATGCATTGCACCTTAAAGCTTGCCTCAAACAAATGCAAACCGGCTAAACTGTACAGTAGGTTATAGAGGCAATGCAATCTTCAGGATTCTAAAGCTTGTTGACAGAAAAGTGTACAAAGGTTATCAGACGTAGGTAGGTAGAGGTTGAATGTAGTCTAGGACTTGAAAAAAAGGTCACCGTGTACATTGGTATGAACTGAGATAGCGAGGGGGCTTTTGTAAAGTAAATGTAATTGTCTGATACAGTTTATATAGATTTGACATTTTCAGTTAAATTTGACGCAGACTTCACGATTTAGGGTAAGTTAAAAAAATATATATTTGAACTGGTGCAATTGATCCTTCTCATTTGACAAAATGTCAACGAGTTGGAGCTTGTAAATTGTCCCACTGAGATGGATGACTTCTGGCACAGGTTTTGTGTGAATTTAATTCAATATAAGTGTTAATCAGCAGAGGATTTACACTTCTGCTGTGGCAAGGAGAGCTACATGCAATATTCACACAATATCCCAAAAAAAAAAAAAAAAAAAAACCTGAATGCTTTGTGATGAATACGAATCCTTTTTATAGACTCGACTGTGATTTTTTTTTCCTCCCCTCTCTCACACTTCTTCTCTCCATTCATCTCCTTCTGAAATTCATTTGGCAGCCCGAGAGCTTCTGCAGAGCTGACAGCTCTTGATTTAGGCCGTGATGTGACTGCTGCCTCTCCAAATAAACTCTTTATGAGGCAAAGTGCATCATATTGATTCGTGCTGAGCGGGGACACAGAGTAAACATGCTTCATTGTTGTTGCAGCAGTGGTTGCATGAGTTGGCAGTGTTTGTATATGATTTGTAATATTGTAGAGCTTTTTTCTGAAACATTTTGTTTCTTAGATGTAGGACAGAGCTGGCTAAATTTAGAAAAAGAAAAAAAGCACAAGCAATTTCCATCACTCTCTTTTGGGATCTTGAGACACATTACTGCTCTGCAATCTGTAACCTCGAATCACCTTTTTGATGAGTCAGCAAAATCGCCATTCCAAAACCTTTACAAGACTGAAAAAAATAGATAAAAATAAATGTTAAGGTTGATTTAATACTGCAGACCAAGCTGAAGGCAGTTGTTAAAAGATCTGAGCAAAATAGATCCCATTTACAGTCTATTGAGCAGGTGTTCACTCAATGTACCTTAATGGGGTGTTCAAAGAGGTCATCAGGTTGAACACTGGCTACTTTAAAGAATGTAAAATGTGAAATATTTGCCATATTGGTGGTACAATAGTTTTAGACACCACTTTTAGATGGCAAGGTGATGATGTAGACCACTTCTGGAACTGGATAATAATATACAGTGGTGTGAAAAACTATTTGCCCCCTTCCTGATTTCTTATTCTTTTGCATGTTTGTCACACTTAAATGTTTCTGCTCATCAAAAACCGTTAACTATTAGTCAAAGATAACATAATTGAACACAAAATGCAGTTTTTAAATGAAGGTTTACGCTATTAAGGGAGAAAAAAAACTCGAAATCTACATGGCCCTGTGTGAAAAAGTGATTGCCCCCCTTGTTAAAAAATAACTTAACTGTGGTTTATCACACCTGAGTTCAATTTCTGTAGTCACCCCCAGGCCTGATTACTGCCACACCTGTTTCAATCAAGAAATCACTTAAATAGGAGCTACCTGACACAGAGAAGTAGACCAAAAGCACCTCAAAAGCTAGACATCATGCCAAGATCAAAAGAAATTCAGGAACAAATGAGAACAAAAGTCATTGAGATCTATCAGTCTGGTAAAGGTTATAAAGCCATTTCTAAAGCTTTGGGACTCCAGCGAACCATAGTGAGAGCCATTATCCACAAATGGCAAAAACATGGAACAGTGGTGAACCTTCCCAGGAGTGGCCGGCCGACCAAAATTACCCCAAGAGCGCAGAGACAACTCATCCGAGAGGCCACAAAAGACCCCAGGACAACATCTAAAGAACTGCAGGCCTCACTTGCCTCAATTAAGGTCAGTGTTCACGACTCCACCATAAGAAAGAGACTGGGCAAAAACGGCCTGCATGGCAGATTTCCAAGGCGCAAACCACTTTTAAGCAAAAAGAACATTAAGGCTCGTCTCAATTTTGCTAAAAAACATCTCAATGATTGCCAAGACATTTGGGAAAATACCTTGTGGACCGACGAGACAAAAGTTGAACTTTTTGGAAGGTGTGTGTCCCATTACATCTGGCGTAAAAGTAACACAGCATTTCAGAAAAAGAACATCATACCAACAGTAAAATATGGTGGTGGTAGTGTGATGGTCTGGGGTTGTTTTGCTGCTTCAGGACCTGGAAGGCTTGCTGTGATAGATGGAACCATGAATTCTACTGTCTACCAAAAAATCCTGAAGGAGAATGTCCGGCCATCTGTTCGTCAACTCAAGCTGAAGCGATCTTGGGTGCTGCAGCAGGACAATGACCCAAAACACACCAGCAAATCCACCTCTGAATGGCTGAAGAAAAACAAAATGAAGACTTTGGAGTGGCCTAGTCAAAGTCCTGACCTGAATCCTATTGAGATGTTGTGGCATGACCTTAAAAAGGCGGTTCATGCTAGAAAAACAATTCTGCAAAGATGAGTGGGCCAAAATTCCTCCAGAGCGCTGTAAAAGACTCGTTGCAAGTTATCGCAAATGCTTGATTGCAGTTATTGCTGCTAAGGGTGGCCCAACCAGTTATTAGGTTCAGGGGGCAATTACTTTTTCACACAGGGCCATGTAGGTTTGGATTTTTTTTCTCCCTAAATAATAAAACCCCTCATTTAAAAACTGCATTTTGTGTTTACTTGTGTTATCTTTGACTAATAGTTAAATGCGTTTGATGATCAGAAACATTTTGTGTGACAAACATGCAAAAGAATAAGAAATCAGGAGGGGGGCAAATAGTTTTTCACACCACTGTATATTATTTATAGTACCTGGCCACTCCAGAACCTTCATCTTTTTCTGCTGAAGCCATTGGAGAGTCAACTTGGTCTTGTGCATGTTGGAACATCCAAGAGAGTCCCATGTGCAGCTTTCATACTGGAGAATGTAAATTTTCTGCCAGTATTTACTGATAACATGCTGCATTTATCTTGCCATCAATTTTGACTATCTTCCTTGTGTCACTGGAGATCCACCACCATGCTCTACAGTGGCGAGAGTGTCCTGTACTTTTCACCAGGCTTGTCTAGGTGCTGTCTGGCGTACTGCAAGGGCGTTTTTGTGGCATGGGTGCAGTAACAGCTTTCTCCTGGCAACTCAACTATGCAGGTCATTTGTGTTCAAGTATCTCCTTATTGTGCTCCTTATAACAACAACACCACTTTTTTTTTCCAGAGCAATCTGTATTTCCCCTGAACTTGTTTGAGTTTACGTCCCGAACGATTCTTTAGCCAGCAGTGAATGACATTTTTCTTGGTCTACCTGACCATGGTTTAGTATCAACCGAACCACTTATTTTCCATTGTTGCCCAGCATTTTTAAGTGTTGAGATCTCTTTTTATATCATTTTCCTGCTTTATAAAGTTTATTACGCAGGTCCATTGCCACTTTTTTTTTGTCTTCCCCATGGCGCTGTATCCAGCCAAGTCAGTACATCATCTCATGAGCTGAGAAACTCACTGACTATTTATGCACAGACACTAATTACAATGAGTCACAGGTGTGAAATCTTACCTTTAATAGACATTTAAACCTGTGTGTCAACTGTGCGTTTATAATGTGGTTAAACATTCAAGTTTTTGATCAGGGTTGTTTGGTTGATTTCAGTTGTAAAAGTCAAACCACTGCAGTATGTGATCGTGAATGACTTCATGTGACTACTATCTTTAAATACGAAAAATTATATTTTGCATTATCAGTCATATTTTTCAAATAAATGGCAATGTTTAAGAATTTCTTTCAGGGTTCTTTCTTTTCAGTTTAGAATTAATTACAAAATAATATTATTCACATACAAGGCTTTAAATGGTTTAGCTCCCACATACCTAACCAGTCTTCTGATACGCTACAATCCACCACGCGCCTTAAGATCATAAAACTCCGGACTTCTGGTAGTTCCCAGAATATCAAAATCTACAAAAGGGGGTAGGGCATTTTCATATTTAGCTCCAAAGCTTTGGAATAGCCTTCCATACAGTGTTCGGGGCACAGACACAGTTTCCCAGTTTAAAAGTAGACTCAAGATGCATCTCTTTAATCTGGCATACACGTAACTCATAACCTCATACTCCAGTACATCTATCCCGAATGGCAACTACGCTAATTCTTTCCACCTGTTCTGTATTTTTCTACCCATCCCAAGGCATCGGGAGATTGTGCCAGCTTCAGTAGACAAAGGCCGACCCTGAAAGGTTCCTGAGGCGTCCAGAGACGGATCAACTCCAGCTGGATTCTGCTTCATGATGGTTGGAGCTACACATGCTGCTCCTGTGCTTCCAGTGATCCAGACCTCATGTGCCCTCTGCACCTACTGACTCCCTGTGCTGAACTTCAAGTTAATTTAAAGAACTTCTGTTATATTGAACTTTCAGCTGCATAAGACATGATGTTATATAATTTCTATCTGTTATCACCTAAATGAGGATGGGTTCCCTGTTGAGTCTGGTTCCTCTCAAGGTTTCTTCCTATTACCATCTCAGGGAGTTTTTCCTTGCCACTCTCGCCCTCGGCTTGCTCATCAGAGACAATCTCTCTCTCTCATTTTTCTCACACAAACACACTTCCATAAATTTTCTTTTTAAATTTTCTTTTCATTTTTGTGAAGCTGCTTTGAGAACTTGACCATTGTAAAAAAAAATGCTATATAAATAACATTTTATTGAAAAATAATTCCCTACTTGTGCCGTCGTAATGTCAATGTTTTCAGTATTAATATACAATGTTGAAAACAATAAAGAAAAAAAGAAAAAAAACATTGAATAAGAAGGTATGGGTTAAGAATTTTAAAAATGCATTATTAAAACCTAGAAGGATAGTGGTGAACCCCCATCTTCGAGGAAGAAATCTGGTCAGAAAACATTCTGAATGAACATGATGGGAGATCACTTAAATGCTTAGTGAAAACAAATCGTAAAAAAATCGGTAGTTGGATTCAGTTGGACTTTTTTGTAATGGTGAAAGTAAGAGCATTTCTACATGTACAATGTGAAGAGAACTCAACTAGAATTGCAACTAAACTGCTGTGTAGCTAAAAGAAGAAAAAAACATCAGTGAGGCTAATTGGAAGAAAAGGCTAGGGATTGTTAGGGGCATAAAGAATGGACTGTGGAGCATTGAAAAATGGCCATATGGTCTGATGAGTCCAGATTTACCCTATTCCAGAGTGATGGGCACATCAGGATAAGAAGAAAGGCAGATTAAGTGATGCTGGTGCCTAGTCGATTGGCCACCACGGAGTACAGACATTAACCGCACTGAGAATCTTTGGTATGTACTGCAGAAGGCTTTACGCAGCAGTCCAACTCTCCCTTCATCAATACAAGGTCTGAGAGAAATTAATGTGATTCTGGACAGAAATAAATGACGTGGCATTGCATATTCTGAAGGCAAAAGGCAGTCCAATAAAATAGTAATGTGTGTGTGTTTTTTGGTCAGGCAGTAAAGGGCTAGATTCAACTTTAACTGGGTTTGACTGGATTTGTTGTGTTACTGAGGAACCCAGCAAGGACACCCATGACTCCAGCTATAAGTCTTCATACAGACATAAATATTGATCCAATTCTCTTTGTTAAATAAGAGCAAATATTTATTTTAATATTAAGTCTTATAGTAGGGGGTGCGTCCTGCATACAAGTACAGGTGAAGGAGAACCTATAGAAAAATAGAAATATTAGAACAAACTCATGTGAACTCAACTTCACATGGACTATTGCACTGTATTTATTATTTTTTATCTATTCGACTAATCACACAATTGCACATGGTCATTTTAATGACTATCACTTTTGTCATCTGTGTCATTTACACTTTATTCTCTTAACCTGTTTATTTATTACAGATAATTTAACGTAGATCATATTTTATGTTTTTCCCCCCAGTTTATTTACTTAACTTACTTTCTATGAAGTACTGTATGATATAATCTATTTTTCATCAGAATTAAACCCCAGGTCTTAACCATGTTATAAAATAAAAATAATTCATGTTTTTCCAAATATATAATACCAAAATGATGTCATAATAATTCTCCATTGCCGTACAAAGTCTGCCAACATGTTATTAGCCAAAACATGCTATTGGTGTTAAAAGTGTCTCACCTGGATAAAGAGGTTACTTTTCAGATAGAGTCATATAACACAATTTTTTATAATGCTTAATGCTTTTTATCTCCTAATTCATGCTTCATTTTTGTGAATATGCATACACATTTATATTTTTATCAGATAAAGAAAACACATTTGCTAAATACAGGGTGGGTAAAAATTAACTAGACAATATTTAATGGCTATAGAACTTTTAGTATCATTGGATCACTAACCAATGGTGCACTACCCCATTTTGCTCTTACTGTGTGTGTGTGTGATTAAACCAGCATTTTGAATGTTGGCTCAGAGGTTCCAGATCTCACTACATGTGTTTTTTTTCCTGTGCGACTATGTAAAGGAGGAGGTGTACAGGTGAAGCCTTGCACACTGGAGGACTTGGAGGCACGGAATCAGGAGGTTCTCAGCAATCCTAAATGACTTCCTTCAGCATTCCATACCCGGCCGTTTGAGGAAACTGGTTGATGATACCTACAGTACCTACAGTACTTTGAAATGTAAAGATTTGCTTCAATTTTTACAATTTACAATTTGTTTCAATACATTTTTTTATTTATTATATTTATTGCGATTTTCAGACATACAGAAAGAACACAATCACAAAAGCAGACAAAACACACCTACTGTACAAGTGTAACAAACAAACAAACAAACAAACAAAAACAAAAAACAGCATCTCCTTCAGTCAACCACCTCACTGTGTAAAGGCAAAAAAGGTCAAAAATAGATTTTTACTCAATATGACATTATGAATAATAGTGACAATAAAAATACAAATATTAATATATAATCACCTAGGTACTTAAGGCAAGAGTGACAGGGGAAGTGACAATAAAAACAGAGAACAAATAAATTTGCAAGTACAGTATCAGCACTATCGGGAGTATTAACAAGAGATTAAGATCGAAAACTAACAAAAAGAAATGGTGTATTAACACAGACACTACGATTACAAGGTTTCACTTAGTTTCGTGATTATCGGAAATTTTTAACAGGTGATTGAAAAGAGGCCTCCAAGAAACTTCAAATCGATCTATATTTCCAGACATACTATATCTAAGCCTCTCTACATGAAGGGTGGAGGAAAGTTCAGACAACCAAATCTTGAATAGTGGCCTTGACTTATTCTTCCACATGCAAAGAATAGATTTTTTTGCGATCATCATACTGTATAGGCACTCGAAAAGCATTGTTAAGATGCTGCAAGGAGACTGACCAGCCAAACAGAGCAGTTGCAGGGTCTAAGGGAAGTTCACAAGCATAAACTTCTGAAAGAAATTGAAAAACTTCTGATCAGAATTCACCGATTTTAGGGCATGCCCAAAAAAGATGACCAAGCGAACCCTCAGCAGATTCACATTTATTGCAGAGGGAGGAAATAGTGGGATAAAAAGTGTGAAGTTTAACCCTAGAGTAGTGCAATCTATGTAGCACCTTGTACTGAATAAGTTGGTGCCTCGCATTAATAGAGCAGGTGTATATATTTTTAAGACACTTTCGCCAGTCTTCCTCAGAAACATGAATATCCAGTTCCTTTTCCCAATCGTTTTTCAGATGATTAGTAGAGACATCTAACTGACTTGTAAAAAACTCGACAAATTTTGTGACTAACTTTGGGTTATTGGGAACGCAAGTAAGTAGTTTGTGTAATTCATTATCAGCTGGCAGAGTTTCAAAGTTCGGCATAGTGGAACAAACATAATTTCTAATTTGTAGGTATCTAAAGAAATGCGAAGCAGGAAGGTCGAATTTCTCTTTTAGTTGAGAAAAAGTTTGAAAATTGTTGTCTATATATAAATCTCTCAGAGTGAGTATTCCTTTTCTCGCCCAACCTGTGAACACCGGGTCTAATAATGAGGGTTTAAAGGTGCTGTTACGACAAACAGGAGCAAAAAAGGAGGTATTTGGCAGTTTGAATGTCTTACTAATCTGACGCCATATCCTGAGAGAGTTATTAATCATGAAGTGGGATCTAACTGCAACTATAGATTTCTCTGGGGCAGCAAATAGCAACGAGGAGAGAGATGAGTTTAAAGCACCACGCTCAACCACAAGCCATGAAGGGAGATCAGCTATAAGACTATCGGGGCATGGGTCCTGCCAAAACGTTAAGGCTCTACAATTGGCAGCCCAGTAGTAGTGTTGAAAATTTGGCAAACCTAACCCCCCAATGACCTAGGCTTACACACATGCAATTTAGATATTATATTCTATGTGCTTTAAAGCCCCATATAAATGGCAGTACAATCGAATCCAAAGTTTTGGAGAACTTTTTGGGCAAATAAATTGGTAGACTCTGAAAAAGATACAGAAATCTGGGTAATATCACCATCTTAATGGCATTCACCTGGCCATCATTGATAGTGGCAGGGTCCTCCACTGTTTTATATTGGTTTTCAGATTTTCTAGCATAGGTAAAAATATTTATTTGTATATATCCTTAGGGTTTCTAGATATATTAAAACCCAGATATTTCAAACTGTTTGTGGCCATTTTAAAAGGAAGACTACTCATAAAATTTGAGTCTACAGTATATTGTTAGTCACTGCCAGAAATTAACTTTTTTGCCAGTTTACTGAATATCCTGAGAATTTACCAAATGTTTCCAATAAATTTAGCAGGGGTGGTACAGACTGTTCTGGGTTTGCGGAGATACAAAATAATGTCATCTACATAGAGAGAAATATGATGATTAATTTGGCCTAAATTTGGGGGCAATATTAAAGGGTTCTTTTTAATGGCAAGGGCAAGGGGTTCAACTGCAATTGCAAAAAGCAAGGGCGAGAGAGGACAGACCTGCCAAGTGCCTCTATGTAGTAAAAATTGAGATGATCTATTAAAATTGGTTAAAACCGAAGCTCTAGGATGAGCATATAACATTTTCACCCAAGAGGCAAATGTATCACCCATGTCAAATTCTCTAATCACAGCTAAAATATAGTCCCACTCAATTTGGTCAAACGCCTTTTCTGCATCCAAGGCAAGAACTGCAATACTAGCTTGAGGCTCAAACCTAGTATACAAGATATTCATTAGTCGCCTGACGTTAAAAAAGGAGAAACAGCCAGGAATGAAACCAGACTGGTCATGATGAACAATTTTCCCAATACAATTATTTAGTCTGTTGGCAAGAATCTTAGTGAAAATTTTAAAATCAGAGTTCAAAAGAGATATGGGTCGATATGATGATGGATTTGTTTCTTCTTTACTTTTTTTTTTTTTATTATGGAGATATTTGCCTCATACAAGGACTGGGGAAGCTGATGTTTACCAGATGAGTGGTTAAACATTCTCAACAGCAAAGGGGAGAGCGTCTGTGCAAATCTTTTTTATAAAATTCAATACCGAACCCATCTGGGCCGGGTGCCTTCCCACCCGGGAAAGATTTAATAGCATCTAATATTTCAGGGATTGTTATGTCAGCATTCAAAGCTGTCTGCTCTGCACACCCTAACTTTGGAAGATGTATTGAATGAAGAAAATTACTTAATGCTCAGGGGTCAGAGCAGCCGTTCGACTTGTATAATTCTTCGTAAAATTCTTTAAATGTATTGTTGATTTCAATGGGATTTGTTAAAAAAACACCCTCTTTGTTTTTGATTTTATGAATTGCTCTACTGAAGCCCTCTTAGCTGGCAAGAAAGTAATTTGTCTGGTTTATCGCCAAGTTCAAATTGTTGTTGTTTAACTTTTAACAACATGTTATTAACTTGGTTTGAAAGAATTGAGTTATATTCCAATTTGAGTGCTGCAATTTCATTAAGCAAGTCCGAATCTGTAGAATCTCTGTATGCATCTTCTAACTGAGAAAGACGATTATCAATTTCTAGGAGACGTTTCTCTCTTTGTTTTTTAAGACTGGATTCGTAAGAAATAATATGTCCTCTCAGGACAGATTTTAGAGTTTCCCATAATATCGAATCTGAAACCTCACCTGTGTCATTAAATTTGAGAAACTCAGCAAGCAGCTCTGTTAAATGCTCACAGAACCCAGAGTCCAAAAGCAGGTTAGGATTAAACCGCCAATTATAACTGGGCCTAATTTCTGACAGATCTAGGGAAAGTGTCACTGCTGAATGATCAGAAATTATTCTATTATGTTGTTTAATTGATTTAACACATGAAATTATTTTGGAGTCAATTAAAAAAAAAAATCTATCCTAGAGTATGATTTGTGAACCTGCGAAAAAAAAAGTGTACTGCTTGTCTATTGGATATTTTAATCTCCAGATATCAACAAGGTCAAGGGAGGCCATCAGATCATTTAGAACAATGGCAGAATTAGTCTAATATATATCAGCACGTGAAGGAAATCTGTCTAAAATAGGGTCTAATACGAAATTGAAATCACCGCTTATTATCAGATGTGTGTTTACAGTGGTAGGCAAAAGATTAAAAACTTTGCGAAAAAAAAGTGTGATCATCGAAATTAGGTCCATACACATTCAGCAAAGTGACATGAGTTGAGGAACGTAAGCCTGATACAATTACATAACGACCATTAGGATCACTGATAGTCGATATGTACTTAAAAGAAACAGATTTACGGATTAAAATAGCTACCCCCCTGGCCTTGGATGAGAAAGAAGACTGAAATACCTGAGAGATCCAACTGCATCTCAGTCGTCTTTGTTCAGAGTGCCTAATATGTGTCTCTTGTAAAAATAATATGTCAGCAGCAATAGACTTTAAATCAGAAAAGACTTTGGCTCTCTTAACCTGATTATTTAAACCCCTGACATTCCAGCTGGCAAGGGTGACATTGCCAACTTTAGATAAAGACCTATTACAAGTCATAGTGTATAATATTTATGTATAATGTAGTGGCTACTGTAAATGAATTTGGAGAGATACTAGCCGGTGAAGAAGGTACACAGACACAACACACTACATACACAATGAAGAAAAAAGACACCACCCACCCGTCCCCTTTCAACAGCTTCCCCAAATGAAGCCGGGAAAAAAAACCCATACGAACAGTGGAACTGCTGGGCAGCCTAAGGAGTGAACGAAAAACCTACCTATCTACTGTAAGTAACCTCAAACCGAGAAACGGGGGCTCCCTCGCAGCCTCCATCCAAAAAATATAAGGAAAGCAATTGCTCAATGAACCTGAGCTAAAGATTTAGAACTCTATTAACAGATATAAAACTGTTTATAAAATTATTTTAAGAACTATTTAGACAGATATGAGGGTCTCAACATTCACATGTAAACAAGGGCATTAATAACTACATATATAACGTAGTCTAATAACAGACCGTGAACGATCTACAGTATACATTTCCTTTTTTCTTTTCTCCATATGAGAACATACTTACAGTATCCTATATAGGCCAGTAAGCAAAAAGATTAAGTTTTTCAGCAATGGTCACAGCACTGAGAAACAATCCTGAACTGCAGATCAAGTAGGGTCTTGCTCTACGACAGACTTCACGAACTCCTCAGCCTCTGGCACCGAGCCGAAGATTTTCTTTTTATTGTCCTGAGTGACAATAAGACGTGCGGGGAAGAGCAATCCAAATCGGACACCGGCCCCTTTTAGCTTCTTTTTCACTCCGTCAAACGCCCTCCATTGAGAAAGAACCTCTGCCGTGAAGTCCGGGAAGATGGAGATGAGTACTCCGTCAAATTTTAAAGGGGCATGTTGTCGCGCAAGTCGCAGTATCATCTCTTTGACCGGATAATGATGAATCCTTGCGATCATGATTCGGGGACGTCCTCCTCTTGATGGTAAAGGCCCGGTGCGATGTCCACGGTCAACTTTAATCCGTTCGGGAAAGTTCTCAGTATCCAGGGGTTTCGGGATGAGTTGTTCCACAAACTCGGTTGGATGGCCAGCCTCCACGTTCTCAGGTAACCCCACGATCTTGATATTCGCTCGTCGAGAACGACCCTCGAGATCGTCCAATTTAGCACGCAGGGCCTTGTTAACTGCAAGTATTTCCTGACAGGAGGCCTCCAGGTCAGAAATACGGGCTTCATGCTCAGCTTTAGCACACTCAAGGTCAGCAATAGATTTTTTTTTTTTAGATTAGATTCAACTTTATTGTCATTACACATGTACAAGTACAAGGCAATGAAATGCAGTTTAGGTCTAACCAGAAGTGCAATTAGCAGAAAGTGCAGGATAAAGGTATAAGTTTAAAAAAGGGATATGTGCAGGGAGAAGCTCTGGGTAACTATTAAAGAAAGATATTATGTGAGCATAATATACAGATTACTAGTAACTATACTTATAAATTTACAATGGATGAACCGTATGTACAGGTTGCTATTAACTGTAGGCAGGAATCTGCAAACTTGATGATGTTGTTGGATCCATACACAGGCCTGCAGTCGTGGGTGAAGAGGGAGTAAAGGAAGGGGCTTAGCACACAGCCCTGTGGTACACCAGTGTTGAGTGTGACAGTAGTGGAGCATTTGTGGCCTGACCTGACATGCTGGGGTCTGTTGGTCAAAAAGTCCGTAATCCAATTACAAAGTGAGATGTTAATATCCAGCTCTCTAAGTTTGGTGATTAACTTAGAGGGTAAAACAGTATTGAAAGCTGAGCTAAAATCAACAAACAGTAGTCGTGCATAGGTGTTTGTATTGCCCAAGTGTGTGAGTACAGAGTGCAGTGCTATGGAGACTGCATCATCTGTTCTCCTGTTGGCACGGTAAGCAAACTGTTGTGGGTCTAGTGAGGGTTGGAAAGAGTCTTTTAGATGTGTCAGGACCAACCGCTCAAAGCACTTCATAATAATGGGTGTGAGTGCTACGGGGCGGTAGTCATTCAGACACGTCGGGCTGGAGTGTTTCGGCACTGGCACAATTGAGGTAGATTTAAAGCACGCTGGTACAGCTGCTTGGGCAAGGGACATGTTAAAAATATCTGTGAATACCCAAGCGAGCTGCTCCGCACATGCCCTCAGTATGCGCCCAGGGATACCGTCTGGTCCAGCAGCCTTGTGCACGTTGATCTGGCTCATTACAGTGTAGACGTCAGATGAGGTTAGGGTGATGGGTGGGTGGTCGGGTGAGGAGGCGATCTTGGTGATATTATCTTTATTGTCTTTCTCAAAGTGACCATAAAAGTCATTAAGCTCATTCAGAAAGAAGACATCAGTGGCTTGGGGGGTGGAGTGACTTGGTTTGTAGTTGCTGATGGCCTGGATGCCCTGCCACATGCACCGAGGGTCAGAGTGTAAAAAGTGCTCCTCTAGCTTTAGTTTGTATCAGTATTTGGCCTTTTAGAATGCCCCTTTTCAGATTAGCCCTGGAAGTGCTGTAGGCCTGTGCATCACCTGATCTGAAGGCAGTGTTGCGTGCCTTCAGTAGGAGACGCACCTCCTTGTTCATCCATGGCTTCTGATTTGGGTATGTGGTGATCTGCTTCTGGGTTGTGACACTGTCTATGGTAGTGTTGATGTAATCCAGAACAGAGGACGTGTAGCTGTCTATGTTCATGTGAGAGCCACAGGTGGCCTGAGTAGCAAACATACTCCAGTCTGTGTGTAGAAACCTGTCCTGGAGTGTGAAGTCTACCCCCGCTGGCCACACTTTGATAGTCTTCACTGATGGCTGCGCACGGTTGATGAGGGGTGAGTACTTAGGGGTAAGGAACAAAGAAAGGTGGTCTGATTGTCCCAAGTGGGGGAGGGGGTCCACATTATAGGCTTCAGACATGTTTGTGTATACATGGTCTAAAGTTTTGTTTCCTCTGGTGTGACAGAAAATTTAGGGAGTACTGTCTTTAAATTGGAGTGGTTGAAGTCCCCCGCAACAATAAAAGCAGCCTCCGGGTGAACAGTTTGTTGTTTGCTGATGGCCGCATGAAGTTCGTTCATAGCAAGATTGGCATCAGCATCGGGAGGAATGTAAGCGGCAGTTATAATGGTGGAGGTGAACTCCCGTGGCAGATAAAACGGTCTACACTTAACCATGAGAAATCTAAGTTAGCTGAGCAGTGTCTCCCAATAATAACAGAGTTCGTACACCAAGCATTATTAACATAAATGCACAATCCTCCGCCTCTGGTCTTACTGGAGCCATCCACCGTTCTGTCTGCCCGGAATGTGTGGTGCTCAGCTAGAGCAATAGCATTGTCTGAAATATCGCTGTTCAGCCATGTTTCAGTGAAAATCATAACATTGCAGTTCCAAAGTCTCTTATTGTGGTTGATGCGGAGTTGAATCTCGTCCATTTTGTTCATCAACGACCGCACATTGGCGAGGAAAATGCTGGGTAAAGAGAGCCGATGTGGTGTTAGCCTTAGCTTAGCTCTTAATCCTCCGTGCTTCCCCCGTCTTTGTTTACGGTCTCGACGCCGCCTTCGAACACTTCCGCCCGGCCGGATAGAATGCGCAGCCTCAGATGTTCTGACGATCTCAGGAACGAGTTGAAGATTGTTGATAAAACTGTCAAGAATGTACAAACCAATATACAAAAGCTCCTGTCGGGTGTACGATGTAAAAGCACTGCTGTTCTGCACGACCAGACCCAAGAAGAGCAAATAAAATACCGCAAAACTCCAGAAACTGGAGAAACACTGAGCCTCGCGATGTGTACGCGCCGTCATCTTGGTCAATAATACGCGAGGTGGTTTCAGAAAGTGTCGTTTGCAGCTGAGATAAAGTAGCTTCCAGCGAATTAAATCTGTCGTTCATACCATTGTTCATAGTCTGAATCGCCGATAGAATGACTGTTGAATCTGTGGCCGCGCGAGTATGGCCATCCACCTCGCCTTCATTAGATGGCAGTTTCTCGGCCAGCTGTTTGCCTGAGGAAGTTGGTGAATCGTCCTTCTTAGGTTTAACCCTCTTCATTTCACTACTATATAGTGGCGAGCAAGCTTTCACAATGAAAATAAAATAAAAAACACAAATTTGTCGAGGCTTTGAGGGAGCACTCTCAATTTACGTCCACACCATGTGGTGCTCTCTAGCGCCCCCCTCGTTTCAATAAATTTTTATTAGAAATATGGACTTTATTATCAATTTTTAATGCTTCGATATGCGTAGTGATATAGTGTCTGTAACCTTCATCTTCTTCTTCTATACCGCTTTATCCTGTATTTAGGGTCGCGGGGGACCTCGAGCCTATCCCAGGAGACTCAGGGCACGAGGCAGGGTACACCCTGGACAGCGTGCCAATGTCTGTAACCTTTTTAAATTCAAATCTTTCAATGATCTTAATTGTCATTCTCATTAAAAAAAAAAACTAAATCTGAAAAAGTGTATTATTCTAAAATGCAATTTAATTTTCATTTTAAATTATTATTGTTTAAAGCTAGACAGTGTAACACTGAAAAATTTACATTTTGGGATACATATAAAATCATCTTTTTAAAATGGCTAAAGTTAGCAACTTGACATTTTTAGGGAAGTAAGATTGTTCACTTCCATTTCACATAAACCTCAAAAATAGCTTATTTTTTCTGTATTATATGTATTGAATCAGTGTGTCATGTACAGTATATGTTATGCCCTCTATTTTAATGTAATGCAGTATGTGCAGGTGGCCAGGTGGTGTGGGAGTCTAAGTAAAATTTAAATTTGAGCATCTTTCATAACTCATGTGTCCTTTCTTGTTCTGCCCTGCCTTTTTAAAGCAAGAAAGTACATATGTGACCTTGGCAAATACAAAAAGACCACGCTCACATCACTGACTTCTGCATTTGGTTTTATGAACTGAAATTGTCGAGTGAACTCTTGCACCGAACATGTGTGTGTGGCGTCCTCTTTGTGTGCCTGTGCGCAATTTGTTTGTTTGTGCATTCAGATATGTTTGAATGGTTGAGTGCTTTGAATTATGGGCAAAAAACCTAATTAAAACAGGCAACCACATTTACTTTGCCATGCTCGTTTGTGGCCTACTTTACGGCAAATGACCTTAATATTTCATTCAAAAGGGAGGTAGACATGGACTAATTGGGTGCATTTATAAATGGCAATGACCTCTTAATGCACTTTGAAGCACTGTAGCACCCTATCCAGCTCTGCTCATCCTCGTCTCCTCTCTTCTCGCATTCCTGTGGAGTAAGGGACAGTGAGAACTTAGTAGCCGTTAAAGCCTCCAGTGACACACACACAGGCACAGAAGTAAGAGTAAGTGTTCTTTAGCAGTCTCCCACACATAGATAAGTCAATATCTCTCTCTCTCAGTCAAGATAATTGACTGAACGAGAGAGAGAGAGAGAGAGAGAGCTAGGTGGGGGAGGGAGGGAGAGAGGATCTGCAGCTTCATCCTCTAGTTCAGTTATGGCCATATGGACAATCTGTGCAATGCCTAGAGGCCACCAGAAAGTGTTTCAAATAAAATATTGCACTAATCTGGTGAAATAAAATAAGGGATTATAATGAACAATCCATATTAATCTTTTTTATTATCCAGACTAATTATTTGTAATGATCTTATCCAAACGTCGCACAGTGATTTCAACAAGGTAACTTGTTTGTGTTAACAGCGTTGATGTCATTTTTGGTTATTGATTCTTGTAAGAAGATATAATGTTATACTGTATGTGCTAATGTATATAATTTAGTGTTCAGCAGGTAGCTTTGCGTCCTCACATCTCACAGCCCCTGATGTTCCCAGTCTGATCCAGAACTCAGTTTATTTGGAGCCGTATACGTCCTCAAATGACTCAATATTGGCTTCTTCCAGTTCAAGCTCTCAATATCACGCAGATAGACTATATCTATCTATCTATACTCTAATACTACAGTATACTCTGTGTGTGTGTGTGTGTGTGTGTGTGTGTGTGTGTGTGTGTGTGTGTCCGTGTGTGTGTGTGTCCGTGTGTGTCCGTGGTGTGTGTCCGTGGTGTCTGTGTCTGTGTGCGTCCGTGTGTGTGTGTGTTTGTGTGCGTCCGTGTGTGTGTGTGTGTCTGTGTGTGTCCGTGTGTGTGTGTGTGTGGTGTCCCATCCAGGGTTTATTCCATCTTCACACTCAGGGTTTTTAGGAAAAGTTCTGGATCCACTCCGGCAGGGACCACGATAAAGTTTATATAAAGATTTTTTTTTTTTTACTAAACAATAATCAGGCTAACTGTAATGACCAGGACCACCAGATGGTCTTGTGATAGCCATTAGCTAGATATGGTTGTCATTTTTACACGCTTTAGCATTAAGGCAGTTGACTATCAAGTGCCTATCAAATGCATTACTTGTTTATGGCTTCTTTGTATTACTTACGGGGGTGAAGCAATTGCACTCTATGGACTGAATCCATGAAAATAATGTAGAGAACACCCACTATATCCCCCCACTTTCCAGTATACCCCCCAATCTGTTCGACACACACCCACTCACACACATACACATTCTAAAACCTCGATATTGGGAATTGTTTATTGTGGATAATTTACAAAAGAAATTAGCAAGAAGCTGTGATGTGGGTAAACTAACTGACTAAAAAAACTATTTAATGCTAGTGCACTATGTAGGGTGTATGACCCCTTGTTCCACACATCAAGTGCATCCTTGATCAGGGGTTAGAGAGAGATTTGGGATTCAGCCTTGTGCTAGAAGATAGCTTTGTATCTCATGTTAGCCATGAACAGGACAACACAGACAGGTCGGAGACCAACTTAGAGACAACAAGGAGACAAAGTGTTGTTTAAGATACAGTGGCTTGCAAAAGTATTCGGCCCCCTTGAACTTTTCCACATTTTGTCACATTATGGCCACAAACATGAATCACTTTTATTGGATTTCCACGAGGCGGCGCGGTGGTGTAGTGGTTAGCACTGTCGCCTTGCACCTCCAGGGTCCAGGGTTCGATTCCCCGGCCAGGTTCGATTCCCGTCTCTGTGTGCATGGAGTTTGCTTGGTGGGTTTCCTCCGGGTACTCCGGTTTCCTCCCACAGTCCAAAGATATGCAGGTTAGGCTAGTTGGCGTTCCTAAATTGCCCGTAGTGTGTGAGTGTGTGTATGTGTGTGCCCTGCGATGGATTGGCACCCTGTCCACGGTGTACCCCGCCTAGTGCCCGAAGTCTGGGATAGGCTCCAGGTCCCCCGCGACCCTGAACACAGGATTAAGCGGTATAGAAAATGAATGAATGAATGAATGGATTTCCACGTGAAAGACCAATACAAAGTGCGAAGTGGAACGAAAATCATACATGATTCCAAACATTTTTTTAAAAATAAATAACTGCAAAGTGGGGTGTGCGTAATTATTCAGCCCCCTTTGGTCTGAGTGCAGTCAGTTGCCCATAGACATTGCCTGATGAGTGCTAATGACTAAATAGAGTGCACCTGCGTGTAATCTAATGTCAGTACAAATACAGCTGCTCTGTGACGGCCTCAGAGGTTGTCTAAGAGAATATTGGGAGCAACAACACCATGAAGTCCAAAGAACACACCAGACAGGTCAGGGATAAAGTTATTGAGAAATTTAAAGCAGGCTTAGGCTACAAAAAGATTTCCAAAGCCTTGAACGTCCCACGGAGCACTGTTCAAGCGATCATTCAGAAATGGAAGGAGTATGGCACAACTGTAAACCTACCATGACAAGGCCGTCCACCTAAACTCACAGGCCGAACAAAGAGAGCGCTGATCAGAAATGCAGCCAAGAGGCCCATGGTGACTCTGGACGAGCTGCAGAGATCTACAGCTCAGGTGGGGGAATCTGTCCATAGGACAACTATTAGTCGTGCACTGCACAAAGTTGGCCTTTATGAAAGAGTGGCAAGAAGAAAGCCATTGTTAACAGAAAACCATAAGATGTCCCGTTTGCAGTTTGCCACAAGCCATGTGGGGGACACAGCAAACATGTGGAAGAAGGTGCTCTGGTCAGATGAGACCAAAATGGAACTTTTTGGCCAAAATGCAAAACGCTATGTGTGGCGGAAAACTAACACTGCACATCACTCTGAACACACCATCCCCACTGTCAAATATGGTGGTGGCAGCATCATGCTCTGGGGGTGCTTCTCTTCAGCAGGGACAGGAAAGCTGGTCAGAGTTGATGGGAAGATGGATGGAGCCAGATACAGGGCAATCTTGGAAGAAAACCTCTTGGAGTCTGCAAAAGACTTGAGACTGGGGCGGAGGTTTACCTTCCAGCAGGACAACGACCCTAAACATAAAGCCAGGGCAACAATGGAATGGTTTAAAACAAAACATATCCATGTGTTAGAATGACCCAGTCAAAGTCCAGATCTAAATCCAATCAAGAATCTGTGGCAAGATCTGAAAACTGCTGTTCACAAACGCTGTCCATCTAATCTGACTGAGCTGGAGCTGTTTTGCAAAGAAGAATGGGCAACGATTTCAGTCTCTAGATGTGCAAAGCTGGTAGAGACATACCCTAAAAGACTGGCAGCTGTAATTGCAGCAAAACGTGGTTCTACAAAGTATTGACTCAGGGGGCTGAATAATTACACACCCCACTTTTGTTATTTATTTGTAAAAAATGTTTGGAATGATGTATGATTTCCATTCCACGTCTCACTTGTACACCACTTTGTATTGGTCTTTCATGTGGAATTCCAATAAAATTGATTCATGTTTGTGGCTGTAATGTGACAAAATGTGGAAATGTTCAAGGGGGCCGAATACTTTTGCAAGCCACTGTATATAGACATAATGTTATCAGATGTGTTTTCTTGGTGAAAGTGCTTATGAACCTGTTTTTGTAGGTTTTGACAGACACCTGGTCTCCCCTAAGTACTGCAGAGCGTACCAACCTACTTTCATTCACGATTGTTAGAACATCTGCAACATGTAGGGAAACATAAAGCTAAAGGTCCCAGTTCTGTTATGCTCTATTATCACAACTTATAGAATGCCTCTTGTTCAATCAGATTACTCTATTTTTATATAACCTCACTCAATCGCTATACTGCTTATCCTGTACAGTTTCATGGTAGCCCATCCCAGGGGACTTGGGGCAGAATTAAGTATATACACTTGGACAGTCCATTACATGGCTCAAGCATGTACACACTTACACACACAATCACGTACTGTGGCCAATTTGGAAATTTCAGCTATCCGGCTGTGGGAGAAAATCGGATTACTTGGAGGAAACCCTTGAAACACAGGCTTGTACACGGACCCAAGCCTGGAGTTGCCAGGCCACAGTGCTACCCACTACACCAGCTACACTACACAAGCAACTCAATTTAATAACGACCTGAAACAATTTCGGAAAAATTAATAAATTAATAAATAAATTACTTATGATAACCTGGTTGTACATATATGCACACCCTTTGTTTTACTTTGTTGAAGCACCTTTTGGTTTTATTACAGCAATCTTTTTGTGTAGGAGTCTATCAGCATGCCACATCTTGAGTTGGCAATTTCTGCTCACTCTTCAAAAGCACTCCCAATCTGTCAGATTGCAAGGCCATCTCCTATGCACAGCCATCCTTACAGTAGGTCATCCCACAGACATATACTGTATATATTTTTTTAATTTGGTTGTCTGTTCGGGTTGCTCTATTTTATCTTCTTCTCCGTCTTCTGCATTCTAGCAGATCCATGAAGGTTTTGTGCCAATATTGACTGGTACTGTATATACAGTAGAACTGTTACAGCCATAATTCCAAAGCTCTAAAACCAAAGCTCTAGCTGAAAAAAAAAAAAATAGCCCCAAAGAATCACGCTGACACCGCCATGCTTCACTGTAGGTATGGTGTTCCTTGTGTGATGTGCCAAGTTGCTTTTGCAACAAACATACCATTTGGTATTATGGTCATGATCTCATCAAACAATAATACATGTTTCCACATGGCATTGGAAAACCTGATTGATGTTTTGCCAAATATTAGACCGGTTTGTTTTTCTTTGGTTAAAAAAAAAAAAAAAAACTTTCATGCAGCTGCCCCCAACCATATAGCACAAACATATGAAGAGCTTGTTGTCACATATGGTACATAACTAGAACCTGCCAGAATGCCTGCAACTCCTTTAATATTGCTTTAGGCCTAGACTATATTCAGTGTGTTTAGGGTATATTTAATACCTTGGAATTTTTTATACACTTCTCCTGACTTTCAAAAATGAGATCCCTTTAACAATTTGTAAGCTCTTTGCAGACCATGGCTTATGCTGCAATATGCAATTAAGTAAATGTCAGGAATATCTTACTAGAACAGCTGAACTACATTAGAGTTTAATCACAGTCACTTTAATTGATGGCAATTGCATCCTGGCAACTATTTAACATGAGATTTAATGTGATTGGTTAATTCTGATCATAGCCACAGCCCCAATTATAGGAGCATGTGCACACTTATGCAACAACACTATTTCAGTTTTTCGTTCATATCCTTCTGGCAAAAAAAAAAAATAATAATAATTCTATTTTCTTTTCAGTTTATTTGTATGCATTTTATACCCATTAAAAGTGAAAAAAAAAAATCTGGGATTATTTACTTTGGTCTTTTTCCATTTACATCACAAACATCTAACATTTTAACAAGAGTATTAGACCTTTTTTATTCACTATATATGTACAATAGGTACAAAAAGTATTCAGACCCCCTTAAATTTTTCACTCTTTGTTTCCTTACTGACTGGTTGTTCAGCTAGGTGCATGAACAAGCTTCAGCTAGTCCAGAATGCAGCAGCGAGAGTCCTCACTAGAACCAGAAGATATGAGCACATCACCCCTATCTTATCTTCACTACATTGGCTCCCTGTGAAATTTCGCATTGATTTTTAAATTCCACTCTTGACCTATAAAGCATTAAATGGTCTCACGCCGCAGGATCTGAGTGAACTGTTAGTGTCTTACGATCTGCCACGCCTCCCGCATCCTGACAAGGATGCAGGCTGCTTGTCAGTACCGCGTATTATGAAAACTACAGCTGGGGGCAGAGCTTTTTCTTACAAAGCCCCCAAATTATGGAATAGTCTTCCAAATAGTGTTCGGGACTCAGACACAGTCTCAGTGTTTAAGTCTAGGCTAAAAACCTATTTATTTAGCCAAGCATTTTTATGAATAGATTTGCCTTAGGTAAAGGAGCAGATCTGGGGGACTCATGGACGTAGAGTATTACGGTGAACTGGTATGTTTAGATGCTGTCTTCCTCACTCTCATTTGATCACTCAGGTTTGTTGACGGTGAGGTGATTGTTTGCTTTACATCTCAGGGAGCCCTGATGTTTGTGTTTCCTTCTGGCTCTCCCTTTTAGTTATGCTGTCATAGTTAGTCCTGCCGGAGTCCCTGCTTGCACTCTACAGTAAATATACATTCACATTATACATTATGTGACTGTGACCATACCTAATTGCCATCTCTCCTCCTCTTCTCTTTCTCCCCCTCTTTCTCTTTCCTCTCTCCCCCTGTCTCCCCCTTTCACTCTTTCTCTCTCTCTCTCTCTCTCTCTGTCGAGCTACACATGTCATTCCTGAGCTGCCAGTGATCCAGACTCCCTCTGCCCTCCGGACCTGTCTGACCCATCCTGGTGCCCCGCTTCTGGTTGGAGATCTCGTCGCATGGATGCCCCGTGTGTCTCTTTGGGATGCGTCTGGTGTCTGGGGATGATTCTCTCTTCTTAGAAGACGGTTCTGGCCTCGACTGGTGTTGGCAGCTGTTTCCCAGGACTTGACAGTTCGATAGTTCAGGACTGGAACTTTCTACAAGTCTATCTGAGTCTCCAATAACTACCTGGACTCCATCTTAACATCAATTAACATCAACTATTATAGCTGAACTGCCTGCCAACTAACACACTGTATAAATGCAGATCATTTCCTGCTATCTGTTTCACCCAGATGAGGATGGGTTCCCTGTTGAGTCTGGTTCCTCTCAAGGTTTCTTCCTATTACCATCTCAGGGAGTTTTTCCTTGATACTGTCACCCACGGCTTGCTCACCAGGGACAATCTGACCATTTTGATTCATACACATTCACATTCCATACAAACTTAAATAATTCTTTTGATTGTGTAAAGCTGCTTTGAGAAAATGTCAATTGTTAAAAGTGCTATACAAATAAAATTGAATAGATTATTGCAGCCATTTGCTAAAATCTTTTAAGTAAATTTTCCCCTCATTATGTACACACAGCACCCCATATTGACAGAAAAACACAGAATTGTTGACATTTTTGCAGATTTATTAAAAAAGAATTTAGTATCCAATTAGTATAATCAAACCAATCAGTATAAGACAGCACCTGGGTTAAATTAACATTAATGAGGGAAACAAACTTAAATGATTTTAGTAAATGGATGCAATGTAAAACAGTGTGAAAAATTTAAGGGGGTCTGAATACTTTCCATACCCACTGTATGTTAAGCTATAATTATTACTTAAAATTGATTTCTTATTATTTAATAAGAAATGTAGTTAACATTTTATGTCATTTCGTAGGTCTGAATATCCCTTTTCCAATCTTTTCTCCTTTGCTATGTATTTTCCTAAGATTCTAGAAACTCTGGTTGTATATTAGAGATAGGGTGAGGCGTTTCAGGGATCTACTGTATCTCAATTCTTTTGTGTGGCAATTCATGCAATGCCACAGTGACTCCAAAATACATTTTTTTTATTCGTTTTTTTAAAGTATATATCTTTGCAAATGAAGTTGTGAAAGGTTGGCACACTCTAAACTATTCACACATTTGCAGGCAGCACATCATCCTGTCTGGTAGGAACAAATTATTAGTGAAGTCAGAAATGTAGCCAGGTAAAACAATTACTTTTTTGGAAATAGTACAGCCAGATAATATGATTATAATCATGGGCGTGAAGCTGTGTTTTGTTTGGTACAAATTCAACTGCTTATTCGTTTAAGTAAGTTTAAAGGACTGGGATGATCTGATCTCGAGCAGAAATGTACTGATCTTAAATGACCGCTTAGGGTGACGTAATCACGGCGTCACACGAACCGTCGTCTCAACCGGTAATTTCTCTGTTTGACCCTCATCGGCCACTGTAGTTACGAGTCCGGAAGTATGGAGCTCAGGAGGAAGAGAAAGTTGCCTTACAAATAAAGGTAATTTTATTGACATGCGACACTGATACTGACCAAAAACATCAATAGCTTCATTTAAGAGCGGGTAAATTAAACCCGTCAATCATTTAAATGTCATGTTTTAAAATCCGCGACAGATTAGCTACGCCGGCTAACAACGGTAGGAAAACCTGGCGTTGGCCGCATCCTGAACGACTGACTGCTGTCTATATAAGTGCACTACATAGGGTGTGAGGTAAAGGTTTCTGTAGTAATCTTAGTGCACTAAATGTCTAATAACTAGTATATTTGAAATTCCTCCATAATGCTAGCAGAGTACTGAGTTTATGTGGCAGTCAGGGGGAGTTTGATAAGCTAGTTTTATTTTCACCTTCGCCATAAAAAAAAGTAATAGAGGTAGTGAGACTTATAAAGCTACCCGTAATAACACATAACAGTGGTGTATAACCGTAAACAAGCACAGACATTTGGATTTTGTTGAAGGTGCCCTTTATTTTAGCTCACTGGACTGAATGTAATATTCATTTTATTTGCAGTTAACAATAGACATGATCACAGAACAGCTTTACAGATGTATGTGTGTAAGGTAGATGCACTTTATTTGTTGCATTGCTGAATTCAATTCAATTAATTTATTTTTGTTCTTTTTTTATTATTATTATTACAGTAATGATGAGGTTTTCACCAGAAATGAAGGTGGAATGCTCCTGCAAACTACTGTCTTTAAAACAAGTGGAAAAGGCGTGAAATAAAGGCACCATGGCCGCTGAGGAGTCAGGCAACGAGGTGGACATTTGGTCCTCCATCCCCTGCATGGGCTACCTGTCCAGCATCAACCTCCTGGTGGCTGTGTGTCTGGGCATGTACGTACGCTGGGAGCACACCGACGAACCAACAATCCTGGTCATCTTTATTCTAGGTCTGTTTGTCTTGGGCCTCTCCAGTATCCTTTATTATTACTTCTCCATGGAGTGGGCCAGCCTGTGCCTGTTCCACCTCTGGTTCGGCTTTCTGCAAGGCCTCCTGTGCTTCTTAAACAGCTCTTCTCTGCAGAACGATGTGAAAGAGCAAGTGACAAACTACATGCTGCTGGCCAGTGTTGCTATGCGCTCTCTGTGGGCGCTGACAGACCGCCTGTGTGGCAGCACCAAATACCGGAGAGTAGTACTCAAGTCAGCTGAGGCACTCGAGCTCCTGGGTTTCGCCATAGCCAGCACCACTATGGTCCTCTACAAGTCGGCTGCAATCATCGCCCTTCTGGTTGCTTTAGGCACCATTATTGTTGACCTGCGCATGAAGTCTATCTTGGCTCTCCCCAATCTCATCTGCTTCTCTGCAGTCATCTCAGTCACCTTTTTCCAGGCTCTAAATGTTCAGGCTAATCCTTTTGCACTGGGCTGTTACCTGGGACGGCTCATATGTGAACCCCTGCTAGACGTATACTTCAGCAGCCTTTCGGTGACTGAGCGCTGGATGCCCTTTTTATCAGCAGGCAGACTGTGGCGAAGGCTCTCTCTTTTCCCGTTGAGCATTGTGGAGATGACGTTCTTTGTGCTTTGTGCCCTGAAACTTGGACACCTAGAGTTCTGGTACCTCGTTATCCCCGGATTTTGCGTGTTTGGTCTTTTCTGGGTGCTTTGCCACATGGTGTTCCTGGTCACACTTTGGGGCTTCCACACAAAGCTGAGCGAGTCCCAGAAGGTTCACGCTGCCCAGCGCTCAGACACGCGCAGTCTAGACAGAATCATGGCCTCCAGGGGGGTGCGCCATTTCTGCCTCATCTCTGAACGCCTGCTGTTTTTCTGTCTGCTCTCGACTGTCATCCTGGGCGCGGTGTCGTGGCAGGTTGGTGAAAGATTTAAAGCTTTAGGTTTAGTAACCAGATGATTAGGGGAAACACTCAGAGTCTGTTGCTTAATTGTATCAAGAAAATATGAACTAATTAAATAGCCTTTTCTTCTTTGTTTTTACTATATTATAACTATGTTTTTAGTCAACACACTTCCTGATAATAAATGGCTTGAATTTTATATGTAAACATTAATGCTTTTTACCTATGTTAGAGATGTGGCGGGGGTGGGGGAGTTGATTCAGTAATGTATCACGGCTCTGTTGTGTGACGATTCATCTCTTTAATTTTGAAGTCGCCACACTTTAAAAAAAAATTATTATTCTATTTAATTTATGTATCGTATGTTTGCATTTGAGGTGGTGAACTGTTGCCATTCTTCTATAATCAGACAGGTGGCGCACTGTACACCATACACTCATACATACATTGGCAGGCTCCACAGCATATATAAAATTATTATTTCTAAAATCGTAAAAATCACATACAGATTGAATTGACCCCTCAGTATTGTGATAATATTGTATCGTGTGCTCCCTGCTGATTTTCATCCCCAATGTATACGTGTGTCCATCGATCCATCTATTAGTCCAGTTAGGTTCTGTGAAGGCCAATTAACTATTACCATTGTATTTATTCCCATTTTACCACCATGGTTGGACCTCCGGTCAACATTCACACTCAAATTCTATGGGTAAATGGGGAATGCCAGTTAGCCTAATCTGCTTGTCTTTGGACTATGGGTTGAAATCTGGAAAACTCGGAGTAACCCCACCAAGCACTAGGGGAGAACATACAAACTCAGGAGTTTGGGAGCTGAGAATAGAAACTTGACCTACATACATTCATACATGTACACATACTGGAAATACTAGATATACTTGATATACATACATAGACATACATACAGAACATATTTCAACTTTCTTAAACTAAGTTACATTTTTCTAAATTTGTTTCATTTGTTTAAAACAAAGTTTTGGTGTGAACTGGGAAATAGGACACCAGATAATGTCTTTGACTCTATGTATCAAGTTTCATCCAGGCAAGCAGATGACAAGTATAATGAGTAGGATAATGACTAATAATCCTTGCTGTTGTTGATGAGTAAGTGGCAGAGCAGTGCATTTTTCCTAGTGATTCTCTTGTGTGAAATGAGGACAGCATGAGCATGCACGACCGGCTGTTAGACCTTGAGCAGAAGTACCTTTTCTGACAAAAGCAGAGAACTACTAAGCGCTAAGATGATGTGCTGTAAAATGAGTCATGCCAGGCCTTGCTGTAGCTGTCCACTGCCAAAGACAGCATTATTAGGCTGTAGTTTGGACTCGTGGCTTTGTTCTTTTATATGTCACACATTCCTGAACCCAGCTGCTCAAACAACTTCTAGAAAGCGATCATTTCCATACATCCTTCCATATTTGGCAACCAAAACCCTTCCGCATGCAAATTGCTTTTCACTACTACTTTTTTTTTTTTTTTTTAACTCAGTGATGAACATTTCAGAAACGATGTAACAGAGTGATGGACAAGAGTTATGAGGTGCAATCTCATGCAAAATACGCCAGTCAGAGTTCGAAAGATGTTTTTTGTTTATTGTTGTTTTTTTTCCCCCCCTCCATGAGCAAATAGTTTTCTAATGCTTTATTTCGGACACACGATTCAAAGAACCACCAGGTGTAAATGGAGTATTGGACCTGTCGATTAGGTTTCATGTAGTCTTCAGAGTATAACTGAGAAATGGTAGAAATTTTATATATTTTTTTTGAGTTACCACCTACATCACAAGAGAATTATGAGCACTGTGATTAAGACATATCTAGAGCGTTCCCTGTGAGTCAGGATTTTTTTTCCCCCTTTGGCTGCCATTTCATTAAGCTACAGTGTGTCCAAGTGTGTCCTGCTTGTTTGACATTTAAAGCAATTTCACATAATTTTCATAATGTTAAATAGAAGCACGAGATGAGTCTGGTTTCTAATTATGATTGTGTGAATGTATTTTCTGGCAGCTCTCTAATGCTCTGTTCATGAGCATGTTCCTGGTTGTGCTCTCACTGGAGTCTCTCGCGCATGGGCTCTTCCATGAGCTGGGCAACTGTCTGGGAGGGACCTGTGTGGGCTACGCTGTGGTTATTCCAACCAGCTACTGCAGGTAAACACACAACATGTATACACAAAGTATTATGCTTGCATTTTCCATAAAAACAGTTATTTTCTTCCACGACTGGCAGAGCTGGTGATGGACAGTAAGTGTAATTAACAGGAGTCAAAGTAGTTATATATTCTTATAGTCAAAAGATGATGAGAGTAAAACATGGAGGTGTTGAACAGTCCTGAGAAACATTGAAGATTAACTTTTGAAATTTTCCACTTATCCTGTTTTACTTGCGGGTTCCTGACTCCGAATCCCAAATAGAGTTAAATGTAAAGCTGGTGTGCTGTCTAGGGTGTACAATCCCACACCACACACCAAGTACTGCCCTTGATCAGGTTTTAGATTTGGATTTGGGATTCAGTTTTGTGTGAGAAGCTTTGTAGCTTGCATTAGCCATGAGCAGGACAACACAGATGGTTCAGAGGCAATTTGGAACGTTTTAGAAGCAGTTACTAATGAGATACAGTGTTGTTTTAAGATGACATAACATTTATCAGATGTGTTTTCTTGCTGAAAGTTCCTCAGTGACTGGTTTTGAATGTTGGTTTTTTAGCTGTATAATGTGGACCATTTCACCCATGCTGGTGAGCGACAGTTATTAATTGTAATTATGATTATTATCGATCATAAACACCTGGGACACATTGTGATGCATATAGATAAACGTTGTGGGGGGGGGGGGCGATTATCCATAATTTCGCACCACAAGCGAGAGGGAAAAAAAACATTGGCTCATTTGTGATCACGAGACGCTCGGCGTCAAAACAAGAACCACATGCGTGATACATGATAATCGGTACTCATAAACCAAGACTTGCTCGTTTTTCAAGTCAAAATTTATTACAAATCGAGTTACTCACAATCCAAGGTCCCACTGTTCCAGTTTTAACAAACAATATGTTAATATTAGTGCGCTTGCAGTTATATTTAATTGTTTCTATAGGGACAACTCTGTGACTTGTATGGCAGATATGGCACAATCTAATATAATAAATAAATAGATCTTAAAAACATGATGTTTTACACAGCTATACCTGTAATTGTTAATGTACAATTGTTAAAAGCGCTATACAAATAAAATTTAATTAACGTGGTGACATTTATTTAATGTGTATGGAATTAGTCTCAGTTGTAAAGAGAGATTTCAAAATGGTGTCATGCATTATTTATTATAACTGCCCAGTCTATCATGTATCAATCCTTACATATTAGCTCTGGGTAACTCGGGTACCAGGGAAACAAAAACATGTGACTCTCCAGCACAGTTGAAGTTTCATGTGAGCTAGATAAGGACTGAATTTATGATTTGTCTAAATCTTATCGTTATTAGCACGTGTCCTAATATATGACCTTTATATTGCCACTGCCAGCCTTCCTTCTTCCCTAATCCCCTTTTGAATCCAGCAGGCCACTCAGGATCTTTAAGCATTTCGAGAGGTTGATGACTGGAAGTCCCTGAATAGTTGACGGTAAATGGAGTGCAAAACAAACTAATAGCCATTAATAAACATGGGTTAATACTGCCTGTGTAGGGAGGACTGTGTCCTGAATATAAGGGGAAACTGCAAGAGTGAGGAGGCTGATTAGGATGCAGCCCCACGGCTCCATCACGCTCAGTATTCCAGCACACTGAGAGCCAGGCCTCAGCAGGGAGCTGGCACATGAGGGGAATATAGCAGGGTGTAATCTCCTGTCTGATGGGTGCAGATCATGTTTTTACAATCATAAGGATTCCTTGGGGAGCTGAGGCATGCAGAAAAGAAGGGAAATGGAGAGCGAGACAGACAGATGGATGTAGCATGAAGAGAGACAGAGAGGACCATGTTGGCATATGCTCCTTTTAGCCATTTTCATCTCTAGCAGATTCTACATTGGAGTCTATTCATTCATTTTGATTATGGGTAAAATTTCAAGTTCCATCTCATACATTGTACTAGTGTAGAACAGTGGAGTATCTTTTTCTTTAGAGCATTTTCTTTTTCTTTTTTTTCCCCTGCATGATTAAGCCTCATCTAAAACTAATAAAATCTAACACGATTCAGTGTGGCTATATTCACCTAAGTGTCTCTGTTAGTGTGTTCATTAATGAGTTTCATTAGTGTTCGAGAGTAGAGAATGAGCGGTGGAAAAGATCAAGTGAGACTAAAATTGGACGGAGGACAGAAAAACGGAAAGAGGGTTCCCAAGTGAAACAGAGACGATGTCATTTTCCCCTCAAATAGCCAAACATTTAGCCAGGTAGTTTTCATGGGTCAGTGTGTTTTAGAGCTGCCATTTCAGTCTTCAGCAAGCACATGTACCGCAACACTGTTCGACAATTCCGTTATGAGCCCCGGGAAGGTTCCTAGGGGTTAATAAGCTTTTTCAGTGGCACTGTATAGACGTGAACAGGGGTAGTAGGATCATGAGAGCCCCGAGCCTAAGTGTATTTTGTAGTGCAAGATGCTGAATGAGCAAATAAACTACCAGTCAAAATTTTGGACATACCATCTAATTCCATGGTCTTTCTTGATATATTTTTTCTTCATTGTTGCAATAAACAATGCTTATTACAAAGGCATCCAAAATATGCAATAACTTCCTTTCATATTGAGATGTCTGCTGCCTATGCTCTGTAAAGCCTTCATAATTAGCCAAAACATTGTATTGGTGCTAAAAAGTCTCTCACATGGTAAAAAAGTGTTGTTGGTTTTTTTTTTCCAGATTGGATCATGTAACATAAGCATATTAAGTATAATGAAAAATTATCTCCTGATCCATTTTTCCTTTTTTGCAAAAAATAAACACATTTGCTAAATATAACGTCATGCCCTTTTATGCTATTTGTTAAGATATTGAGATATCCAAATTGGTTACGGACACTACAGATTTTTTTTTCTTTTTCAGCTTTTACCAAAAACATTTTTTACATATGTTCTAGAAGCTTACGCCAATTGTGGTATCAATACTCATGAAGAAATATGAAAATTTGCATTTTAAATTATTATTGTTTGAAACACATTAAAAGTGGGCATTTTTGGGGCACAATATAAAATCATCTCTTCAAAACAGCTAAGGTAAGCAAGTTGAAATTTTTAGGGAAGCAAAATTTGTCACTTCCATTTTGCATACATGTCAGAAGTAGTTTCTTTGGCACACACATTTTCTGTATTATATGTATGAAATAGAAATCTAAAATCAGCTCCAATACTGTGCTTTGGCTGCATGGCTCCAATCTGAGGTGATGGTTGTTAATTGGTGATTTTTTGAGGCTGGTAACTCTAATTGAACTTGTCCTCTGCAGCAGTGGTCAGTTTTGGTCTTGCTTTCCATTGATGGTCTTCATGAGAGTCAGTTTTATCCTGGTGCTTGAGGGGTTTTGCAGATGCACTTGATAATACTGTTCTTGCAAGAACTTTTCCAGAACAGCTGACCTTTCCGTCTTAAAATAACAGCTGATTGTTATTGTTGTTGCTATTGTTACTTAATTACATAATTACCCAAGTTAGAAAAAACAAAAACAGTATTGTTCTGGAATATAGAAAATAAAAACAAACATGTCCAGACTTTTGACTGATACTGTATATGAAGTAATTTAGATTTTTGTTTTGTTCTTTGTGCAAAGAATAATCGAACTTGCAATGCGTTTATTATATCGGGTGACTTTAGAGAAAACTACAACAAAAATATATTGTCATATCAAAGAATAAACTACCTGCCAAAGTGGCTAGTGAGACTAAAGTTATTACCCGCCACAGCCGAATTTTACCCGCATTTGGCGGGTGGGCGGGTGCCAATGTCAAACCCTGATATTCCTACTTGTCTCCTTTCCTGAGCTCATCCATGTCTTTCGTTCTTTCACAATCCTTCCTTCTCCTCTCTCTACCTGTTTAGTGCGGATGGTCAGCCGGTAATTCTTCCTCCAGAGCAGGTGCAAGAGATGAACCTGCGCTCCACAACAACGCTCAATGCTGTCCAGCGCCTTTTTTCTCACCACCTAATCCAGACATTTGGCTGTGACTACTCCACCAGTGGACTGAGCCTCGAAACACTCCAGGCCAAACTGCGTTCCTTCCTGGAGTTGCGCACTGCCGATGGCCCCCGGCACGACAACTACCTCATCTACTACAGCGGGCACACTTTTCCCACAGGAGACTGGGCTCTTACAGGTCAGTCAGGGTAGGGGAGGAACATATTTAGCTTAGAATACGTTATAACGGGTTCTACTGTTCTAGTGCCAGAAACTTAAAATGCTATAAAAATATCTAGTATATGTCTATAGAAACCATGTACACACCTTATTTTTTTCTGTGTTATTAATACATACACATTTACCTCTCTAAGAGCCTTCGCCAGTTTGGAAAACCTTGGCAGTTTAGTTTTAGCTGGCCTTTTCATTTTATGTTTTTTCTTCTGAAAGCTTTTTAAACTGTAAAATAAATACCTTATCTTAGCACAGTGCCTTCGCTATCCTTTATCTTCCTGTTTGTGTGTACGTGAGGTATCTCGCCAAGCTATTAATCTTTAAGAGGGATAGACAGAGTCAGAGGCCATGTCACAGTGTTTGATCAGAGCTGACTGCCTGGAAAACAGCCTCACTTGCTACGCGGTTCTTGCTGGGCCTTGTGTCTGACATACTGCCATACACACTCAGTCATTGACCTTTCATTGCCTTTTTTCTTTTTTTTCAGTTTCACATTTTTTCCCCTTATTTTGAGCTATAATTACTACCATCAGTTTAGTCAGTCTGTTTTTCCTCCCTCAATTTTCCATCTCAAATGTGCACAAAATTGCCTGATTATATTAAAGTGGAGGAGATCATTAATATTAGTTAAACTTATTGACAAACACGTTAAAGGTGTAATTCCTGTAAATATTTGGCTCATGTCTGTTTAATTTAATTTAGCCAGTTCAATTCACAGTGTGTTGGTAAAGTGTCATGTGATCTCAATATAAATACATTTGTTCCTGGTTAGATGAACCCTTGGACATTATGATTGCTTTTTTTTTTTTTTTTTTTTACTCCCAAGCCTTAACCACTCTACTTTTTTTTTTTTTTTGTAATTCCACATTTATAATTTAGCCTCTGTAAGCCACTACAATGGATTTAAGCTGATGCAATCAATATGTGATTAAAGTGTAGACTTTCAACTTTAATTCATGGAGTTTAACAAAAATATTGTTAAACGTAAATGTAATTGGACATCAGACTGATATGTAATCTTATGCCCATTTATGGCCTGTTTCTTCATTACATCATGACTAATTAAGGAGATAAACGGTCTAGTGTTGAGTGTAAATGTGGAATTTACATCTACATTTAGTAGCTGTTCATGGAAAGATGTGCTGATGCAAGTGAAGGCTTTCATAAGTCTAAAAAAAAAAAACAACAACAAAACAGACCCATCAGACAGATAGCAGAAACATCAGGAGTAGAAACGTGTGCAATTTAATAAATTCAAGATTCTTTATTTATTTGTCACATGCATAGTTATACAAGTACAACACGCAGTGAAATGTATCCTGAACTGCTCCTACTTTGTGCAAATAACAGAAGAAACAAAAGAAATAATAATCTATTTAAAAAAATACAAATTATATTCCTTAAAAAAAATTTACAAAAAAAGTACAAAATGTAAACAGAATAATAATAAACTCTGATTTGCAAGAGTGTATAGTCCAGACTAAAGTGCAGTGTGCAATGTCCGCACAGCAGTGTGTGAGTGAACTGATACCAGTCCTATACCAGTCCTATGAACGGGAGAGTGGCACATCATGGTTGAGGAGTCTAATCGCCTGTGGATAAAAACTCCTCCTGAGTCTCTCCGTTTTGGCCATAATGACCCGGAACCTTCTGCCTGAATGCAGAAGTTTGAACAGTCTGTTATTGGGGTGCGACAAGTCCTTAATGATCCGAAATTCATAAAGGGAAGTAATGCACCAGTGAGCTCAACAACACCAAAAGACAACTTTTGATATGGGCGAGTTGGACATATCATTGTCAAAATCTACAATCAAAAGACTCATTAATGAATATAAATACCTCAAAACTAATTTTGTACCTTAAGATGCAAACCACCGCCAGTGAAACCACCACTTTACTGGGTCATTGTTGATGTGAATTGTGATAAAAGTAGCAAGGTGAGATCTGAAGTGCATTTCTGCACAAAGGCTGTACAATTGAATTACATCCTGATTGCTTCATTTCAAATGTATTGTGATAGTGTACAGAGGCAAAAAAATATGAAACTTGTTACTTTCCAAATACGTATGGACCTAATGTACGTACTTATAACATTGTGGCTAAAAACAAAGAAGAATTCGAGTAAAGCCAAAATAATCTGACATTTTTAGCTTAAACAGGTTTGTACTTTCCTTTACACTTGATAGCATTTGATTTATATGGCCTTCTCTCTCTCTGACTGACCGCTGTCTGACTTACTTTTTTAGGTGGGGAATGCCTGCGCCTGGGGCAGATCCTTGATTGGTGGAAAGAGCGCAACATTGGCTTCTCCTCCCGCCTCATCGTAGTGCTGGATACAGAGAACTCTGGGCCATGGGTGAAGGCAGTGCGGCGGGTGGAAGGGCTCTACGTGGCTGTGCAGGGAGCTGAAATGAATTCCGCGGGGGATGCCGAGGGTCAAGACACCCCTCGCCTGGGAGACTTCACCTCAGAGTGGGTGGAGTACAACTGTGAGCCGGAGAGTGGTGTGCAGTGGGGGGACCGAGACCGTCTCCTCACAGCCGTATATGGCGTGTCCAAACGTTGGAGTGACTATAGGCTCCACTTGCCGACTGGAAGTGATGTGGAAAAGCACTGGAAAACCCACTTCCCCCGTGTCACTTACCCACTCGTGTCTGTGGCTAACTGGTGCTGTGGGCTAAATCTGTTGTTTCTGTGTGGTGCATGCCTTCGCTGCTTCAGGAGGCTCAAAATGGGCTGGTTTCCTCCTGCTGTCCTCGACACAGGCCAGGGAATCAAACTTGTTCGGTCATAGACTTGAAATACGATTGCTGAAACATATACTGACATGACACGCCTTATTTTATGTGCCTTTTCTTTTGTTTGGTGAAATGACTGTTGTTGGTTTCATGCCCAGCCGTGGACACGTTTTGCAGTACATGATGTAATTTTGGTGCCTGCCTGCCCTTTCCCCTTGCAGTACCTTTTCCTGGTCCCAGGGATACACTAATATTGAAATTCTGACCCAGTACTGGTAATTGACTTATTTCATATTAATCAGAAACAAATTCTAATGAAACACGCAAATTCTAAGGTGGTAAATTTTTATTAATAACCATTTATACACATGATTTATACCACTAATTTGGTTCGAAACAATTTCCTATGTTCGTACTAAATATAAGCAAATATAAAGTATTTTTTTCTGTTCAGAGTGGTTATTTTAGGCCGTCATCATAATTTCTCTAAGAATGCCAAATTGTATTTTCTCAAGCTAGCTTTTTAAGTGCCTTTGAATTTATGCTTCCATGCAAACAGGTTACAAGGTGTTTAAGTTTAAAGTGCCTCTTTAAATAAGCCATTGTTAGGAAACCTAAGGAAATGTATTTTTAATTCACGAAGCCCAGTTTGCCTCTGGTAACACATCACAGCAAAACAGGAATTGATGGATGTGATTGGTGTGTGTCATTGGTAGTGTCCGTTCCTTTCTGCATTAAATGATCTTTGGTGTTGGTTATGGGCTCTCACTCTGAACCAGTGGGTTTTTCACTTACACCATGCTTTGTACAGGTTTTGGTATATCATTTATTGTATTCTCATATGACATGAATAAATGTTTTATGTAAAAATGTTTCCTACAGTGCATCATGATCATTGTAGTGTTAAATGCCTGTTGTTCATAGGTGTGATGCATGAGCCAATACATAGGCAAGGTTGTCCTAGTTCAGTACACACGCAGTGTTCTTGCAGTGCAAATATAGTATCTCGGTTTTGGAGACGAGGCTCGATGAAATCCCTGGACTGTGTGTTACTTCTTTTTTTAGGGACAGTGACTAAAACCTTGTTTGTCCGCTCAGAGCTGCATGTACAGTAACCATGCCTCAGAGGTAATGCTTTTAAGAGCCATTTTAATGCTTTTTCTTATATAGTTTTTTTTTGTATAGTTCAGGACAAGAGGTCTGCAAATAGCTGTTCCATTGAGGCTCTATTTTTAAACAGCAGGTTAGGGGTCAGGGTTTCTGCAAATCTTGAATGTATGCTCCTGAGTCGATTGTCAGTGAGTGTTTTTATTAGCAGCAGTCCCCAGCCGACTATGTGAGGGGAAAGCCGGTGTTTTCTCTTTCATTATCTGTGGCTGGGGACAGCAGGATTGGCTAAGGTCAGTGACTCATGCATAAAGCTATAATAATTTATGAGAAATTATTTTAAAAGATGCCATTATCTCTCTCTCCTATCTTTCATTTGTAATTTAATTTAAAAAGTGAAACTCGTATATGTTACGTTTTAAAGTGTAATATTTCCACGCTCTTTTTTTATTTTTTTTATTCTTAATTTTACTAATAAGCACGATTTAAGGTTGCTTTGATGGCAGCCATCATCTCATCTGTATTGTTGAGGCAAGTTAGTTGGTCAATCAAACAGTGTAACATCATTGTCAGCAAACCAATTAGTAGTAGTTTTGGCATGGTGGTTCCTGCTAGAGTCCTGATCAAGTATTCAGTGCATAAATAAAGTTCAGAAGTTGGACATTTCTCTATTGTAAATCCTTTTCTGAATAATCTTAGGAAATATTCTAGTATTTTGAGTTACTGGATTCTTGATTTCCATGAGCTGTAAGCTGTAATCATCGAAATTAAAACAAATATAATTATGAGAAACTTTTGTGATATTAAATATTTTCATATTCATTACAGTTCATACTAGCACTGTGCCTTGTTGGTTCCTGGGTTGTTGGGGTTACAGTTTTGGGCCCCTTCCAGACCTCAGGATCATGTACAGGGGCCTGTTTTTTGCAGTAAAGGAAAATAGATTGTATATTGTTTGTGTGTGTAAAAGATATCAAGTCAGGCTCTTCAATATACAAGTACAGTAATTACAAGGATACCAGCTTTCAAGAATTATAGAAAAAGCTAGTTTAATTTAAGTGGCCAGTGAACCTGCTGACCCTCTCTGACAAAATAGAAATGAATGTGCTGGTTGCCGATGTCTGTCCAGGTCCCTGTACTTATGGTATTTTTAAAGCAATTTTTTGGCTGTACTAGCTGATGTCCCTACAACCGAGTCAGTCATGAGGATCAAGGCTGAAGGTGCTTGTGCATGTTCAGTGATCTGCACATTTTATATACTTTGCATTTTACCAACGTCATGAAATAATAAGTACTGTAGAGCTATGTTGAGAGTTATGATCCACAACATTCAAATGGATGCGAAGGAGGATAATCTCCTAGGTGACTTAGATGCAGCCTACTGTCCAACAAAGAGTAATAGAGAGATGTAGAGCAAAAGCTAATGAACTGACCACATCTATGTGAACCACATTTAGAAACACACAGAATGTCTCCTAAAACATGATGCAAGTACCAATATAGGAAAAACTCCAACAGTGACTGAAGCTTAAGTCAACTGACAATGGTATCAATAATTTCTTTTAGATATATAAGATATACAGTATACTATGTATGTATCTGCTGTAATGTTCTGCACTTTTTGTTTACAGTCTTATATTTCCTCTAAAAAAGTGCATTATGGGTATGTGTACATAATTTCTATATATTATATTTACAAGCTTTGGATTGTGATTCCATTAATGATTGTCTTCAGACATGGTACTGTATAACTCTTAAAATTGTGTTAAAACCACCTGCCTGATATTGTGCTCCTTGTTGTACCACTAAAAGAGCTATGATCCATGAACAATGTTCAGGTGATACAGTACGTGTCCAATAAGTACCAGGAAATCATTCCTCAGAGCAAAGATCAAACCACCTTGCCTTCGTCCCATAG
The DNA here is from genome assembly GCA_030522415.1 of Channallabes apus. Classification (NCBI taxonomy): domain Eukaryota; kingdom Metazoa; phylum Chordata; class Actinopteri; order Siluriformes; family Clariidae; genus Channallabes; species Channallabes apus. The sequence continues at coordinate 16,850,282 of CM060114.1, forward strand.
TTGCCATCCAAATAAGCGACACACATCCACATGATGTAAAAGAAAATGTGATTTAAAAGCCCAGCCCACCTTCTTCCATTACTTCATGGGCCATTCCTCATGCGCACACGCCCCATTTTCAACAAGCTGCGATGCACTTTGTGTTCTGACATTTGTCTGTGGTAACTTTTCCAGCAATTTGTCTTACAGTAGCACTCGTGTGGAACCGAAAACAGATGGACTAGCCTTAGCTTGGCACATGCATCAGTGAGCTTTGGGCACCCATGACCCTGTCACCAGTTCACCACATGTCGTTCCTTGGACCTCATTTGGTCCGTACTCATCATTGCATGCTGAGAACACCCACAAGTCCTGATGTTCATAAAGTAGATATTCTGACTCGGTCATCTAGCCATCACATGTTGGTCCTTGTCAAAGCCACTAGTTGCACTTTGCCATTTTTCTGCTTCCAACTCATCAACTTTGAAATCTGAAATAATAACACAATGTATTTATGCCCAACTTTTGTTCTTTATTTATTTTTTATCGCTTTACCACTCATAAAGACAAAGAGTCCTTATATCCTAATTTCGGGACGCAGGTCCATTTTTCTTCCTCTATGCTCTCTGAGAAGTAGACAAAGCTCTTAGTGACCACAAAGACCATGTTGCTAAGCAGCCTCCTAGGGTTGAGCTATTTTAATGACAGATTCTAGAATGTGCTCCATTTAATTACACTTACATGGTGGAGGCAGCAGCAGCTGTCAAAAATGGCCTTTACGACCTATATAGGATGTAAAGAAAATGTTTTTTTAATTGAGCAAATCATGTCTTTGGATTTTTTTTTTTATTGTTGATTTTCCATGGTTAATTGACCACTGCTGTAAAGAACGTATTGCTAAAAAAATAATAATAAATCTGTTGCTTTCCACTATGTAGGAAGGTAGAAAGTAGAAAGATTTGTACATACTGTACTCATCATGGATATGAATGTCATGAAAATATTAGTTTTATTTATTTATCTGAGTTTTTTTTTATCTATAGATGAACGGTTGTACAATTTATATATGAATGTCGAATTTGGGGTTTTCTAAACCCCAAAGAGTGATGTCCCTCTACTTTATAGACTAGAAATAAACTTTAACTACCAATAAATCATTAAATATTTGGTTATTACTATTCAGTAGGATAAACAAAATTTGTGCAGTTAATAGTAAAATTTTTGTGTAAAATACATATTTAATTGAGTTTTAGAGATTGCATTTGTCACAAAATATGCATGTTCCTCCCATACTTCAGAGAGGTATCATGGAATGTAATCGCAAGAATATAACAATTTTAACACAAATAAACTTGTTATATTGTGAATATAGATATTATAAAACATGTAATAAAAAAAATACATATTTTGTTATATCTAGGAAATATCTAAGAAAAAAAAATGTCTCCCAAATGAATGTCTGTGGTGTTACAACAATCTATTCGGACTACTTCCTGTGTGTAAAGGTCATGGCAGGTGCTGGTTGATCTGAAGAGTGCATGGTGAGTATACATTCGTTCTTATTAGTTTTCTTAAAATTGTCAGAAATGTAGCTAATTTCATGTGTCAGTGTCTCTGATGTTAATGTTGATAATTTGCAAATATGACATATTTTAATAAAAATTATGATAAATACATACTTATATATTTCCAAAATATTCCCTTATCTTGAAATCATCATGATGGCAGCCTTCATTTTAGAACATTCTGGATTTAGGCTAATTTGCCCGTAGTGTTACTGTCTATGGTGGGACTGTCTTTCCTGTTAACTCCACATACAATATACAATCAGAAATGTAGAGCGGCACGGTTGGTGTAGTGGTTAGCACTGTCGCCTTGCACCTCCAGGGTCTGGGTTCGATTCCCTGGCCAGGCTCGATTCCCGTCTCTGTGTGCATGGAGTTTGCATGTTCTCCCCGTGCTTGGTGGGTTTCCTCCGGGTACTCCGGTTTCCTCCCACAGTCCAAAGATATGCAGGTTAGGCTAATTGGCGTTCCCAAATTGACCGTAGTGTGTGTGTGTGTGTGCGTGTGTGTGTGCTCTGCGATGGATTGGTACGCTGTCCAGGGTGCACCCTGCCTCATGCCCTGAGTCTCCTGGGATAGGTTCCAGGTCCCCGTGACCCTAAATACAGGATAAAGCGGTATAGAAGATGAATGAATGAATCTGAAATATACTATTTTTAATAAAACGCATAAAACATTCATAATCAAATAATTGTATCTCTATTTTCTATTGTTTTGCTCAATAAACATCTAATTTTTAATCCTTTCATGCAATTTAAAGTCTGCTGTGTTATATTATTTGTACAACTGTGGTGTTTCTTCAAAATGTATCTCAAATGTATTTCCTTCAGAGCCATTTAATCTTTAAATTGACTGTAAAGTGGTTTCTTTTAGAATAAAGACTATAAAGGTACCACAGACCATTCCCCTTGTCTTTTCTAATGTATAGCCAATAAAAAAAAAAGAAACTATTCTCCTTTGGCAGAAATAGGTGCCAATTAAACATTTCTTTTAAAAACTAAAATTTAAATGATCAATGAAACTGAATCATTAAAGTCATTTATTTATTCATTATTATCTAAAGTTGCATACCCCTGCTCATTTTAGAACAAACCAAAATGTTACTTCAAATATTGGTAACATAAGTGGTTGTCACCAGTGTTAAAATTATATATAAATCTAAATTTAATGAATATAGCATATTAAACTAATTTTACATTTTATTAAAAAAAAAAAAGGAAAGAAAGAAACATGCATTTTTCATTTGCCTCCCTAATTGAAGAGTGACCCATAAGCAATGTTAAATATACACACATACACTTAAATTATTGAGTGCGGAACATCTCAAAATGTCTTTTAATTCACTAAATCCAAGGTCTCTCAACTCTCTATTTATGATGATAAATAGAGAGTTGAGAGGCCTCGACTACAGCTTGTCTGTTTGTCAGCACTCTTTGGATTGACCAGAACACAGTACAATGGGAAAGTCCAGATTTGAGAAAGAGGATGGTAAAAAAAAATTACACAAGTCAGAAATGTCTCTTGGAATCAATTCTAGAGTCAGTTCAAACATTTGTATATACAGTAAGGACAAGTCATTGTTAGGTGTAGCCAATTTGCAGAGGTCTGAAAGGGGCCCAAACTGTCACCCACAGTTGAGAGGAAATTGTTTTGGCTTGTCAGGAACCAGGAACCATCAGGGCACAGTGCTACTATGAATATGGGAAGTCATTGGAACGCCAGTGTGACTGTCTAATGTCAAGCAAGTTTTACATCACCATGAATTACAAACCAGATTCCAAAAAAGTTGGGACACTAAACAAATTGTGAATAAAAACTGAATGCAATGATGTGGAGATGGCAAATGTCAATATTTTATTCAGAATAGAACATAAATCACGGAACAAAAGTTTAAACTGAGAAAATTTATCATTTTAAGGGAAAAATATGGTGAATCAAAATGTCATGGTGTCAACAAATCCCAAAAAAGTTGGGACAAGGCCATTTTCACCACTGTGTGGCATCTCCCCTTCTTCTTACAACACTCAACAGACGTCTGGGGACCGAGGAGGCCAGTTTCTCAAGTTTAGAAATAGGAATGCTCTCCCATTCTTGTCTAATACAGGCCTCTAACTGTTCAATCGTCTTAGGCCTTCTTTGTCGCACCTCCCTCTTTATGATGTGCCAAATGTTCTCTATAGGGGAAAGATCTGGACTGCAGACTGGCCATTTCAGTACCCGGATCCTTCTCCTACGCAGCCATGATGTTGTGATTGATGCAGAATGTGGTCTGGCATTATCTTGTTGAAAAATGCAGGGTCTTCCCTGAAAGAGATGACTAGATGTTGTTCTAGAACCTGAATATATTTTTCTGCATTGATGGTTCCTTTCCAGACATGCAAGCTGCCCATGCCACACGCACTCATGCAACCCCATACCATCAGAGATGCAGGCTTCTGAACTGAGCGTTGATAACAACTTGGGTTGTCCTTGTCCTCTTTGGTCCGGATGACATGGCGTCCCACATTTCCAACAAGAACTTCGAATCGTGACTCGTCTGACCACAGAACAGTCTTCCATTTTGCCACACTCCATTTTAAATGATCCCTGGCCCAATGAAAACGTCTGTGCTTGTGGATCTTTCTTAGAAATGGCTTCTTCTTTGCACTGTAGAGTTTCAGCTGGCAACGGCGGATGGCACGGTGTATTGTATTCACTGACAATGGTTCCTGGAAGTATTCCTGAGCCCATTCCGTGATTTCCTTTACAGTAGCATTCCTGTTTGTGGTGTAGTGTCGTTTAAGGGCCCGGAGATCACGGGCATCCAGTATGGTTTTACGCCCTTGACCCTTACGCACAGAGATTGTTCCAGATTCTCTGAATCTTCGGATGATATTATGGACAGTTGATGATGATAACTGCAAAGTCTTTGCAATTTTTCGCTGGGTAACACCTTTCTGATATTGCTCCACTATCTTTCTGCGCAACATTGTGGGAATTGGTGATCCTCTACCCATCTTGGCTTCTGAGAGACACTGCCACTCTGAGAAGCTCTCTTTATACCTAATCATGTTGCCAATTAACCTAATTACTGTTAATTGGTCTTCCAGATCTTTGTTATGCTCAAATTGACTTTTTCCAGCCTCTTATTGCTACTTGTCCCAACTTTTTGGGATTTGTTGACACCGTGAAATTTGGAATCAACATATTTTTCCTTTAAAATGATACATTTTCTCTGATTAAACTTTTGATCTGTCATCTACAGTGGTGTGAAAAACTATTTGCCCCCTTCCTGATTTCTTATTCTTTTGCATGTTTGTCACACTTAAATGTTTCTGCTCATCAAAAACCGTTAAATATTAGTCAAAGATAACATAATTGAACACAAAATGCAGTTTTTAAATGAAGGTTTACGTTATTAAGGGAGAAAAAAAACCTCCAAATCTACATGGCCCTGTGTGAAAAAGTGATTGCCCCCCTTGTTAAAAAATAACTTAACTGTGGTTTATCACACCTGAGTTCAATTTCTGTAGTCACCCCCAGGCCTGATTACTGCCACACCTGTTTCAATCAAGAAATCACTTAAATAGGAGCTACCTGACACAGAGAAGTAGACCAAAAGCACCTCAATAGCTAGACATCATGCCAAGATCCAAAGAAATTCAGGAACAAATGAGAACTAAAGTAATTGAGATCTATCAGTCTGGTAAAGGTTATAAAGCCATTTCTAAAGCTTTGGGACTCCAGCGAACCACAGTGAGAGCCATTATCCACAAATGGCAAAAACATGGATCAGTGGTGAACCTTCCCGGGAGTGGCCGGCCGACCAAAATTACCCCGAGAGCGCAGAGACAACTCATCCGACAGGCCACAAAAGACCCCAGGACAACATCTAAAGAACTGCAGGCCTCACTTGCCTCAATTAAGCTCAGTGTTCACGACTCCACCATAAGAAAGAGACTGGGCAAAAACGGCCTGCATGGCAGATTTCCAAGGTGCAAACCACTTTAAAGCAAAAAGAACATTAAGGCTCGTCTCAATTTTGCTAAAAAACATCTCAATGATTGCCAAGACTTTTGGGAAAATACCTTGTGGACCGACGAGACAAAAGTTGAACTTTTTGGAAGGTGCGTGTCCCGTTACATCTGGCGTAAAAGTAACACAGCATTTCAGAAAAAGAACATCATACCAACAGTAAAATATGGTGGTGGTAGTGTGATGGTCTGGGGTTGTTTTGCTGCTTCAGGACCTGGAAGGCTTGCTGTGATAAATGGAACCATGAATTCTACTGTCTACCAAAAAATCCTGAAGGAGAATGTCCGGCCATCTGTTCGTCAACTCAAGCTGAAGCGATCTTGGGTGCTGCAGCAGGACAATCACCCAAAACACACCAGCAAATCCACCTCTGAATGGCTGAAGAAAAACAAAATGAAGACTTTGGACTGGCCTAGTCAAAGTCCTGACCTGAATCCTATTGAGATGTTGTGGCATGACCTTAAAAAGGCGGTTCATGCTAGAAAACCCTCAAATAAAGCTGAATTACAACAATTCTGCAAAGATGAGTGGGCCAAAATTCCTCCAGAGCGCTGTAAAAGACTCAAACGCAAACGCTTGATTGCAGTTATTGCTGCTAAGGGTGACCCAACCAGTTATTAGGTTCAGGGGGCAATTACTTTTTCACACAGGGCCATGTAGGTTTGGATTTTTTTTCTCCCTAAATAATAAAACTCCTCATTTAAAAACTGCATTTTGTGTTTACTTGTGTTATCTTTGACTAATAGTTAAATGTGTTTGATGATCAGAAACATTTTGTGTGACAAACATGCAAAAGAATAAGAAATCAGGAAGGGGGCAAATAGTTTTTCACACCACTGTATGCTCTATTCTGAATAAAATATTGACATTTGCCATCTCCACATCATTGCATTCAGTTTTTATTCACAATTTGTTTAGTGTCCCAACTTTTTTGGAATCCGGTTTGTAAAAGGCTGATGTCCAAATAAGAAGATCCTGCTCCAAAAATCAACACCTTCATACTCAACCAGAAGATTGTCTGACCACAAGGACAAAGAAAAGGCCTTCTGGAGGAAAGTTTTAACCAAAGGAAAGTTAGGAGGTGTAATGATAAGGTATTCAGCTATAAGAACCCTGTACTAACTATGAATCATGATGGTGGTAGCATCATTCTTTGGATCTGGTGCACTGGTGCATAATGGGGATCGAATAATGAAGAATAAGGTCTCCCTCAGAATTCTTCAGCATAACCTCAAATGATCAGCTAGATGATTGAAACCTGGGCAAAAGAGAGTGTTCTAACAATGACCGCAGTCACACATCAAAACTGGTTGTGAAATAGATATTGCAGGCGAACGTTAAGCTTTTGGAGCATTAATCCTGTCAGAAATGTTACACGTCAGTGCCAGGAAACCATCATATTTAATTTAATAATTATTACCTCTTACTGCAACAAAAATTCATCCAGAAGTCTGTTAAAGGTTGTGAATAGCTTACTTAGTGACTTTAACCCTGAGTGAATTTTCGAAAATTCAAAATGAATTAAATCTTGTGCAACAGTTCATTGCAAGCCCAATTCTCATGTTCATGATAAGTGTAAATAAACTTCTGACTGCAACTGTTCACACACCCACACTCCTTAGGCAATTTAGAGCAGCCATGTAGACGATGTAATGACGGTGGTCGAACCCTGGACTCTGGATGTCTGAAGCATCAACAGCTCTACCACCAAACTCGCTGTTCTCAGCTGGTGTCCAAACCACATCCCATCATCCTATTGTCATCCTTTTCTAGCATCCTTTATATCTCTAACTCATAAAGATAACCCATTTAATATAAACTTATATATGCTCTTCTAGCACATTCTGTGTGTGTGTGTGTGTGTGTGTGTGTGTGTGTGTGTGTGTGTGTGTTCATGTCACTATGATGAGGTGTCCTGATTCTGGAGGTGTATTTTCTGCATGGCCCTTGTCACATTAGCATTACTCATATAACATTACTGAGAATTAAGTGGCTGAGTAACCTAAGCTTGGCCTTGTAATTAAAACAACTTCTCTCAGACTAGTGGGAAGCAATAAAATTCTTTAATTAAATTTGGAGAGATTGTGGTTTGCTTTTTGGATAGGCAGTTTGCCAGATTAACATTGGCAAAGCTCGTTTGTATAAACAATCCACCGTGACTCTAATTTACATTATCCTAATATTTAGCAGTACATGCTTCTTAGTATCTGCCTTAAGATATACATTCAAACAAATTAGATTTATCATGCTTAATACGGTTAACACAATGAGTGTAGTGTTGGTGACCTTAAAAGTTGGAAGCATCTATCATGAATTTTATCTAACAACTGATCTGTGTTTTATACAAAAGAGTTGCTGTACCAGTTTCTATGTGGCTATGGATATACAAGAGGGCGTGATCATGTTGAATAGCAATATCCCTCGTGTTTGGTCTTCGCCAAATTCTTTTGTCCTTTTCCCCCTTTGGTGAATTTCTAAAAAAATAAAAATAAATAAATGCCAAGAAAGCTATCCAACAGCTACTTTACAAGCTAGCACAGGGTCGAAAGAGCAGCCATAGATCTGTGGTCAGTAAGCATGCTACAGTAATATTAGTGAATTGATTTATATGTTCAGAACCGCTGTGCACTCCCCATAATAGAAGTTTAGGACAGAATGATGGAGGGCTCTCTGAATGGACTGCATTTCTCCCTGTTAAAAGCTTTAAATTTATTGTCGTGCCGTCATGATGAATTAAGCGCTCAAGCAAATTTTGCATCAAAGGCTTTTCACTCTAATCACAAGCATTGTAGCTCAGCCAAATCTGTGTCCATGCTGAGCACTTAGCATTGCTTTCTCTCTTTCCTGGCAGAGTAATGAATGTTTTCATGCTTCTTACTAGTCCTTGCATCAGCTGCCCTGCTTAAAACAGTTATAAGCACATCATACAGCATAATTATGAACTGCAAGTCTGTGGTTGTGGTTAAAGAAACTGTGCAATGGTATTGTGTATCCTCCAGTGCCATATCAGTGGCAGTCTTTTATCCCACTTACTGATGAAGCGTAATTCAATAACTCTTTAGTACAGTGCTGGTTGTAGATTTTCATATGGTGATACTGCTTATAGAGGTTTTTCCCCATTTAATTCCCCTGCCTTGTTAAATCTAACAGCTAGGTAGAAATGCTAATCAGCACAGATTCTTTTATTTTTGGAAAGCTTACATTGATGCATATGTAATCCCAAACTCTCACGCTTTGTATATACCTGTTCATCCTGTATACTATGTCTGACCTGGAGCCTATCCCAGAAAACCTGGTGCATGAGGTACAGGGAACCAATCCCTTGCATGGCACGCACAATACAGATAATTTGGCCAAGTAATCTAATCTGCATGTCTTTGGACTGTGGGAGGAAACTGGAGTACCTGGAGAAAACCCACCAAGCACAGGGAGAACATGCAAACTCCATGCACACAGAGTCAGGAATCGAACCCGGACCCTGGAGGTGCAAGGTGACAACGCTAACCACTAAGCCACCTTGCTGTCTGTAATGCAAAACTGTTGGGGTAATTCAGCTCATTTCTATCAGCCCCCATTTATATGACAGGAAGAGAATGATGATAGCAATCGTCAGTAGAGTAGTGGATGATTGACCCTTGCAAGATGTCTGCAGAATTGTCGTAAACTCACCCTTCAGCTAAATGATGCAACATCGCCTCGGATCAGGTAGAGCTATGGTGAGGCACTTCTGTTTCTAGTAAACGAAAAGAAGGCAGCCATCAATGTACAGGGTTCACTGACATGGCATTTATAAGTGGAACAAAACAACAGATTTGCTTAGGCAGAGCTGGATTTAATCACTTTAATTTAAAAAGACCTCCTGGCACTTACCAGCTGTTCTCACCATGTGCCCCTGTGAGTGTAATGCCATTTTTTCTTTGCTGCCAGACAACCTAACTGAGATGCCCCCTTTGTGGATAATGTGCTCTCTGAATCATGACACCTCTTCAGCTCCTGTATTTTAAATGCAGATGCATTGTGAGTTTCCACTAATGTAATCTCTGATCTGCTCTGTAGTGTCTAAGGCAAGGAAAAGTTAAAGCCCTACAGCGTGATTCATGTCATCTGTGTAACTTTGTTCTTTTAGAGAAACGATTTGTTTGCTGTTGTTTTGTTTGCGGCAAGGCTCAGCTGTGAAACTGAGGCAGACGTTGTGAGCCCATCTGCAGAAACACATCTCCTGACCTTCACAAGAGCTTTATTGTCCATCTCTAATAGCTCTGTGGGGTGCCATCTCCACTGAGGCACATCTTGGCTCCCATACTTTCACTTTTTCTCCTCTGTCACAATGACCTGAGATCCACAGCATATTTCCATTCTTAGAATTGTTGAGGGTACTGCAGTGCCTCTCTCACCCCAATCATTTCACCTGATTTCATTTTAATTTGAATGATTCAGCTGGTAGCAGACAACCAAAATTGTATTGTACTTTGCTTTGTTTCTGTGACCTGACCTGACATGAGCTGAGCTGTCCAACATCATGGACGTAGATGCCTTTATGGTCTTAATCCATAGAAGCAGGTTAAAAAGCCATGATATTAGAATAATACTGGATGAGACCAATCTGTGGATCAACCCACAGATAGTTGAGACCCCTACTTGTCCTCCATTTCAGCACCACCCATCAAGAGAAAAAGAATGCATGACCTCCAAGGTTAAGTGCCAGTGTGTAGTTAGGCGTGGCTGCATCTCCTCTCATGTGTAGGTCACTCCCATGCCTGCTATCCTATTACAACCTGAGCCACTAGCTTTAGAGAGATGCAAGCAAAGGCAATCGATAGGTTCTTATATGCCACCCCCCACCCTCCCCTTCACCCGAATGGGATAAAACTCAATTTTATTTTGCAGGGTGGTGTGTTTATTGGATGAGAGGATATCGACAGCAAACACACACAGATGGAATATGGTTAATAGGTGGATGAAAAACAAATATTGGATGCTGGCCGTGCATATATTTTGCACAGTGGTGAACAGCCATGAAATAGGCATTTTGAAAACAACCATTTTAATCCCCTGCTGCATTACAGTATTTGTCAATTTCAAACCACATGCCAGCTTGTATGAATATGGGAGATGTTTGAATTACTCGAGACAGGCAGTGGGACTATGAGAATTATCTCAGAATGTCAGACTACAGGGCCACAGGAGGACGGCTCCGGGTTCAATTCAGATCTCAAATTACTGTTCATGTGCAGCATGCTGTTCATGTTCTCTCACCTGTCCGTTTGGGTTTCCTCTGATTTCAACTCTTCTCCCAAACCATGCCAGTGTAAATGCCTATATAAATGAGTGTGCATGGTGCCCTGAGATGGATTGATCTTGATTCTTGCACTTTCTGCCTGGGATAGAAAGATCCATGAAAGCCCACAGCCCCATACTGTAAAATGTAGCATGTGCTGCGGTAAACAACAAAAAAAAAACCCAAGAGCTTAGAAAGTTACACTCCATTGGTACATTTCATTGATTTCAACTAGCTGTGAGTTCAGCATAACTAAGCATTGCTGATTTACACATGTTCCACCATAATCCATTCCCTCATCTTCCATCCTAAGCCCTTTCAGTCACACCTGCCCCAGATTGTGCTCTACTTCTCCATAACTCCATAAATCTTTTCCTGAAGGCCAGGGTTGCTTTTTGAGCTTGTGGCATCTCAACGTTATTACCATTTCATAAAATGATGTATCATGTAATAGTGAGGACTTCATGAACTTTTTTAATAATAAAATTGTAAATATCAGCCATAAAATTGAGGCTTTGAAACCGAACAATGTAATTGATACAGATGTTAACCTAGCCATGTCAGATCGGAACCTAGAATACTTTACTCTCCTTGAAGAGAATGAACTAATTTCACTCATCTCTTCTGCAAATTCATCAACCTGTATATTAGATCCTATACCGACACATTTTCTTTAACAGAGTACCAGTAATAACAGAACTGCTGTTGAGAATAATTAATTCCTCACTCAGCATTGGTTATGTTCCAAAATCTTTTCAATTAGCAGTTATCAAACCAATAATTAAGAAACCTGACCTCGACCCCTGTCAGCTGTCCAATTACAGGCCAATATCAAACCTCCCCTTTATTTCTAAGATTCTGGAAAAGATAGTAGCGGAGCAGCTATGCTCATATCTACATAGAAATGGCATACATGAACTGTATCAGTCAGGATTTAGGCCTCATCACAGCACAGAAACAGCACTCGTTAAAGTAGTAAATGACCTCCTATTGGCCTCTGATCAGGGTTGTGTAACTATGCTTGTATTACTCGATCTCAGTGCAGCTTTTGACACCATTGATCATGCTATTCTTCTTCACAGATTAGAAAATGTAGTAGGAATTAAGGGTACAGTCCTCTCCTGGCTCAGATCCAATTTGACCGATCGTTATCAGTATGTAGACTTAAATGGTGATTATTCTGCATGTTCTCTAGTGGAGTTTGGCATTCCGCAGGGTTCAGTTTTAGGCCCACTGCTTTTTTCCCTTTACATGCTTCCTCTGGGCAACATAATCCGTAAGCATGGTATTAGTTTTCATTGTTATGCTGACGACACACAGTTATATGTCTCAGCAAAACCTGATGAGAAAAACCAGCTTACTAAAGTTGAGCAATGTGTGCAGGACATAAGAAATTGGATGCTAATTAACTTCCTTCTGCTTAATCCGGATAAGACAGAAGTTCTAGTCATAGGACCGCATACAGCTAGGAGTAAAATCTTAGATCACACGATAACTTTAGATGGCCTTTCTGTTCCATCAAGTGCAACAGTAAAAGACCTCGCGTGATTATAGATTCCAGCCTTTCATTTGAAGCTCATGTAGATAATATCACCAGGATAGCATTCTTTCACCTCAGAAATATTGCCAAGATAAGAAATATACTGTCGCTAAACGATGCAGAAAAACTAGTTCATGCTTTTATCACCTCTAGGTTGGACTATTGTAATGCCTTACTGTCTGGTTGTTCAGTTAGGTGCATAAACAAGCTTCAGCTAGTCCAGAATGCAGCAGCGAGACTCCTCACTAGAACCAGAAGATATGAGCACATCACCCCTATCCTATCTTCACTGCATTGGCTCCCTGTGAAATTTCGCATTGATTTTAAAATACTACTCTTGACATATAAGGCATTAAATGGTCTCGCGCCGCAGTATCTGAGCGAACTGCTAGTGTCTTACGATCCGCCACGCCTACTTCGGTCAAAGGATGCAGGCTGCTTATCAGTACCGCGTATTATGAAAACTACAGCTGGGGGCAGAGCTTTTTCTTACAAAGCCCCAAAATTATGGAATAGTCTTCCAAATAGTGTTCGGGACTCAGACACAGTCTCAGTGTTTAAGTCTAGGCTAAAAACCTATTTATTTAACCAAGCATTTTATAAATAGATTTGCCATAAGGTAAAGGAGCAGATCTGGGGGACTCATGGACGTAGAGTATTATGGTGAACTGGTATGTTTAGATGCTGTCTTCCTCAGTCTCATTTGATCACTCAGGTTTGTTGACGGTGAGGTGATTGTTTGCTTTACATCTCAGGGAGCCCTCATGTTTGTGTTTCCTTCTGGCTCTCCCTTTTAGTCATGCTGTCATAGTTAGTCCTGCCGGAGTCCCTGCTTGCACTCTACAGTAAATATACATTCACATTAGACATTGTGACTGTGACCATACCTAATTGCAATCTCTCCTCCTCTTCTCTTCCGCCCCCTCTTTCTCTTTCCTCTCTCCCCCTGTCTCCCCCTTTCACTCTTTCTCTCTCTCTCTGTCGAGCTACACATGTGGTTCCTGAGCTGCCAGTGATCCAGACTCCCTCTTCCCTCCGGACCTGTCTGATCCATCCTGGTGCCCGGTTTCTGGTTGGAGGTCTCATCGCATGGATGCCCCGTGTGTCTCTTTAGGATGCGTCTGGTGTCTGGGGATGATTCTCTATACTTAGAAGATGGTTCTGGCCTCGACTGGTGTGGTCAGCTGTTTCTCTGAGGACTTGACAATTCGATAGTTCAGGACTGGAACTTTCTACAAGTCTATCTGAGTCTCGAATAACTACTGGACTCCATTTTAACATCAAGTATTATAACATCAATTAACATCAAATATTATAGCTGAACCTAACACTTAACACTGTATAAATGCAGATCATTTCCTACTATCTGTTTCACCCAGATGAGGATGGGTTCCCTGTCGAGTCTGGTTCCTCTCAAGGTTTCTTCCTATTACCGTCTCAGGGAGTTTTTCCTTGCCACTGTCGCCCTCGGGCTTGCTCGCCAGGGAATATCTGAACATTTTGATTCATACACATTCACATTCCATACAAACTTAAATAATTCTTTTGATTGTGTAAAGCTGTTTTGAGACAATGTCAATTGTTAAAAGCGCTATACAAATAAAACTGAATTGAATTGAATTGAATTGAACTATTGTAATGCCTTATTGTCTGGTTGTGTCCAGAATGCAGCTGCGAGAGTCCTCACTAGAACCAGAAGATATGAGCACATCGCCCCTATCTTATCTTCACTGCATTGGCTCCCTGTGAAATTTCGCATTGATTTTAAAATACTACTCTTGACATATAAAGCATTAAATGGTCTCGCGCCGCAGTATCTGAGCGAACTGCTAGTGTCTTACGATCCGCCACGCCTACTTCGATCAAAGGATGCAGGCTGCTTGTCAGTACCGCGTATTATGAAAACTACAGCTGGGGGCAGAGCTTTTTCTTACAAAGCCCCAAAATTATGGAATAGTCTTCCAAATAGTGTTCGGGACTCAGACACAGTCTCAGTGTTTAAGTCTAGGCTCAAAACCTATTTATTTAGCCAAGCATTTTTATAAATATATTTGCCTTAGGTAAAGCAGCAGATCTGGGGGACTCTTTCTCTTTCCTCTCTCCCCCTGTCTCCCCCTTTCACTCTTTCTCTCTCTCTCTCTCTCTCTCTCTGTTGAGCTACACATGTCATCCCTGAGCTGCCAGTGATCCAGAATCCCTCTGCCCTCCGGACCTGTCTGACTCATCCTGGTGCCCCGTTTCTGGTTGGAGGTCTCGTCGCATGGATGCCCCGTGTGTCTCTTTGGGATGCGTCTGGTGTCTGGGGATGATTCTCTCTTCTTAGAAGACGGTTCTGGCCTCGACTGGTGTTGGCAGCTGTTTCCCAGGACTTGACAATTCGATAGTTCAGGACTGGAACTTTCTACAAATCTATCTGAGTCTCCAATAACTACCTGGACTCCATATTAACATCAATTAACATCAACTATTATAGCTGAACTGCCTGCCACCTAACACACTGTATAAATGCAGATCATTTCCTGCTCTCTGTTTCACCCAGATGAGGATGGGTTCCCTGTTGAGTCTGGTTCCTCTCAAGGTTTCTTCCTATTAACATCTCAGGGAGTTTTTCCTTGCCACTGTCGCCTTCGGGCTTGCTCACCAGGGACTATCTGACCATTTTGATTCATACACATCCACATTCCATACAAACTTAAATAATTCTTCTGATTGTGTAAAGCTGCTTTGAGACAATGTCAATTGTTAAAAGCGCTATACAAATAAAATTTAATTGAATTGAATAGATACAAATATTTACAACAATATAAAATATTTTCATTGTGCAAGTAAATGTATGAACTGTCCCGTATATTGAATGTATGTGCGTGTGGGGGTGCAGGAGAAATGAGTCAGTCTCACTGGTTTCAATGAATCAGTCCGGGAGCACGATAATGGCTGAATGGTGAATAATCCTAATTTCAAAAAATCATCAACAAAAGAGTTGTATTGGACAGTGGAAAACAGCTCTGAGACAAAATGGCATCCTTGCGATTTAAAGGCAAAGAGGCAACACTTCAGACATGCCAAACTGTTTAGGTGCAGTTACAGTTTTTGGCCACATTTTTGGGGCAAGAGAACAGAGATTTAGGCATGTACTGTAGATGGGTATGCTTTATGTTGTACATTTGTGTCAAAGGCGTGTAAGACTCACTTAATTAGACTTAAGACTTAAGAACAAATCTGACTTACAAACATGCACCCTGGAGTGGAACTTCATATACGGACTGCCTGTATATATACAGTATATACCAAAAACCAGTTTGCAGCAATTACTACGAACCAATAAAAATCTGAAAACTAACACTAAGAAAAGAGACAAACCCACCTGTCTGCGACTAAACTCCAAACCTCTGCCAAAGGTTCAAGGTCATTAACATGGGACATGGGTACAGGTGTGATCAGGGTCAAGTGCATCACTTGAATCACAGGTGGACAAATATGAACAAATAACATATTGTAGCGTTTTTCAACACTAAGCAGGGATCTTGGAGGACGAGTGAGCTTGGTGGCTACCCAATGTAATGACTGGGAGTATTTTATTCTCTCTCAGCACAAGCATAAACACACATACAGGTCAAAACACACACACCCACATGCTTAAACATGGCCGAAGCCACTAACCTAAAACCAACATCCCACCCATGGTGAACACAAACATCATGCTGGACCAAAGCCGGCGATCGCCAGCCCCGCCCACGCCACACTGCCCCCACCCGAGCTGTGACCGTCCCCGGTCACCCCTAATCCTTCAGTCTCTGAGACGTGCAGGCGGTCGGCGCTGGCGCTGCGAACGCCGGAGCCCTGCTGTAGACGACACATGAACATTAACCTGAGGCGGCCGGGCCTCTGCAGCAGTCGCCGTCTCACCGGCATGCGGCTGGTAGGGAGCGAGACGGTCTCGGTGAAGCACAATCATCCGCGCCCGCCCCGCCAGCCGCACCCGGTAGACGACATCCGAAAGTTGAGCGATCACCGTACAGGGTCCCACCCAGTGTGACATAAGTTTGGGTGATAGCCCTCTCTTCCTTCTCGGGGAATAAACCCATACCTGCTCTCCCGGCTCAAAGTCTCGCCCCCGGCTGTGAGTGTCATAAACCCGGCGCTGCTTAACACCGGCGTCCGCCAAGTGTTTGCGCGCTAACTCGTGAACCCGGAACAGTTTTTCTTTTAAAGAACAAAAATAATCCAACCCCGGTGCCGTGGGTAAATCCGACTGTGGCGGTGGCCCGAAAACGAGGTCCACTGGAGTGCGCAGCTCGCGTCCAAACATGAGAACAGCTGGCGTTAGCTGCGATGACTCCTGTACTGCCGTGCGATATGCCCAAAGAACGAGAGGCAAATGTTCGTCCCAATCACGTTGCCGATCGCTGGTAAGTAGGGCGAGTTGTGTGGTGAGCGTCCGATTAAAGCGCTCCACGAGGCCGTCACTTTGTGGATGAAGCGGCGTGGTGCGGGTCTTTTTCACCCCGAGGCGTTCGCACACCGCCGCAAACACCTCCGCCTCGAAGTTGCGCCCCTGATCGCTGTGTAACTGCTCTGGAGCGCCAAACCGGCTGAACACCTCATCCACTAGTACTCGGGCCGTAGTGGAGGCGCTCTGATCAGGCACAGCGAAAGCCTCCGGCCACTTGGTGAAGTAATCCACAACGACCAGCACATAACGGTTACCCCGATCGGAAACGGGGAACGGTCCAAGAATGTCCACGCCCATACGCTCCATGGGCGCCCCCACCCGAAAGTCCTGCAGCGGGGCTCGCGAGCGCTGGGTAGGGCCCTTCTTCGCCGTGCAGGAGTCGCATCTGTGAACAAAGAGTTCACTGTCAGTGTGACAGCCCGGCCAGTAGAAGCGAGCGCGCAACCGCCGCAGAGTTTTTGTCACACCGAAGTGTCCTGAACCCGTATGCCCATGAACCAACCCCAGCACACATGCCCGCAAAGTTTTTGGTACCAGAAGCTGGAAACATTCGCCAGCGCCGCACGGCCGCTCCCAGCGACGGTAGAGTAACCCTTGCCGCAATGCTAGGCGGGTGAACTGTGAGTGCAGAGCTTTCGCCTCTAACCCCAGGTGAGTGATTGCAGTATAATCCGGTCTCCGGCCCGCTTTAACCCAACCCAGAACTTGATGCAGAACCGGATCGCTCTCCTGCTCGGCCGCGAGCTGTTCACTGTCCAGCTGTGGCACAGGTGAGATGACTGTGGGAGGTGCCCTAGGCGATGCAGTGACTCGGCTGCACGCTGGAACGGTCAGCTGATCACCCCCGGGGGGTACGGGGGACTGAACGGAAAGGAAGTTGTGCGCCAGTGGTTCCGGAGGTTGGCCTACGTCGCAACCGCGCTCTTCGACCCGCTCGCAGTACCGACAACGTGCTTCGCTGCATGGTCGGCGCGACAACGCGTCGGCGTTAGCGTGTAGCTTCCCGGCTCGGTGTTGAATGGTGAAGCTATAATCCTGTAGGCGCTCCAGCCAACGCGCTAACTGCCCCTCAGGTTCTTTGAAGCTAAGCAGCCACACTAACGAAGCGTGATCGGTCCGCAGCAGGAAGGTTTGCCCGTATAAATATGGCCGGAAGTGTTTTAGCGCCGCGACGACAGCTAACAGCTCGCGCCGCGTGACGCAATAATTCCGCTCGGGCCCAGACAACGCGCGGCTGAAATATGCGACAACCCGCTCTTGGTTACCGGAAACCTGAGACAGTACGGCCCCCAGCCCTACATCGCTCGCGTCTGTATCAAGGGTGAACGCGCGCGCTGCATCCGGATAGCCGAGGACGGGACACGTGACCAAAGCTTCGCGCAACCGAGCGAACGCGCGCGCATGTACAACCTCCCAGCGGAACGGCTGGTTCTTTTTCGTCAACCCATGCAACGGACTTGCGACGGTGGCGAAGTCTTTCACGAACCGGCGGTAGTACGAAGCTAACCCGAGGAAAGTGCGCAGCTGTGACACATTTACTGGTTCTGGCCAATTCTGTACTGCCGCGATTTTGTTTGGGTCGGTAGCAATCCCGTTCGCACTAATTATGTGGCCCAGAAACGCGGTCTCTCGACGCAACAGCTGGCATTTCCCCGGATTGAGCCGCAAGTTCGCCCGTCGGATAGCCAAAAATACCACCCGGAGATTAGCTAGCGCGACCTCAAACTCCTTGCCGTGCACTAGCAAATCATCCAGGTAGACGACGCAACGGTTACGAGGGATATCCGCCAACACTTTCTCCATCAACCGTTCAAACGTCGCCGGAGCGTTGCATAGGCCGAAAGGCATACGCCGGAATTGCCACAGCCCGTGCCCGATCGAAAACGCGGTTTTAGGGCGGTCTTCCGGAGCGAGCTCTACTTGCCAATACCCGCTACGCAGATCTAATGAACTAAACCAAGCCGAGCCTGCGACATGCTCCAGCGCATCATCTATCCGTGGCAACGGGTATGAGTCCTTCCGCGTCACCGCGTTTAACCGCCGGTAATCGACACAAAACCGCCAAGAATTGTCCCTCTTACGCACAAGCACAACCGGTGAAGACCACGGTCCGGACGCTGGCTCAATGACGCCTGAGTCGACCATCTCACGCAGCTTCTGTTCGGCGACAGCCCGTTTAGCTAATGGGAGGCGTCGCGGGTGCAACCGAACAGGAGCTGCGTTCCCCGTATCAATCCTGTGCTGCACCAGATTGGTATGGGTGCAATCGCGCTCGTCTACCGCGAATACATCCGCGAATTCGTTAAGGAACGATCTCAGCGTTTCGGTCTGTGTCGCAGTTAACCCCGCGCTGCTACGTCGCAAAAGCTCATCTAGCACGCTCGATTGGTCGTGTACCGGATGTTTGTGTGGCGCAGCCTCCGGAAGTTCCGCCCCCCGGGTGTGTGCTACTTTCACATGCGGCTGTGGTTTCGGTGTTAGCAACCTAGCTCTGCCAAAATCCCCACAAAGAGTCCCGTCCGTTAGGCTGAGCACCGCCCCCCACTTTTCCAAAATGTCTAGCCCCAATATACAGTCATCTTCAATGTTCCCCAGCAAAAAATCATGAACATAGTTGTGCTCACCTATGTTGATTCGCACCGAGCGACGAGCCCGTATCTTCAAATGGCTCCCAGACACGGTGCGGATGCTGAGGGTTGGTTTGGGCACTTTGCCAGCGCGCTCGCATGGTCCCAACACTCCGTTGCGGAGTAGTGAAACAGTGGAGCCGGTGTCCACAAGCGCACGCAGCGGGACGCCGTCTAGCACACAATCCACGTAGATCCCAGCGCGTTGTCCCACACGTCCTGAACGGAGATCGACTCCGCCAATTGGGGAAACAGAATCGGCCACGGGAGGTGGCTTCCCCTCGCTGCCTCCCGGTCCTAGTTTAACGGCTGCTGGGGTACGTTGTCCTCGCGCCTCGAACTGTTAGGGCCGTAATACTGCGGTCCCGGGCCTCTGCGTCGCCGCGGAAATTCAGCGTCTTGCTCGTAGCCTGGCCGTGACGGGTAGCCCTGTCCCCGGCCAGGTTCACCTCCCGAGCGCCCCCTAGTGGCGGGAGGTAGCTCGGCTCTTTCGCCGCCATGCTCGACCATGATGGGTTCAGCGCGCTCGGCCTCGCGCAGTGCCTCGGCCAGAGAACTGGGTGCCGCCAACCGAATGTGCTCGCGGAGCCGCAGCGGTCGGAGCCCCCGGAGGAATGCACGACGAGCTAGCTCTTCCTGCTGGTCGTGCCCGAAGTCAGGATAGCCCCGCCGCGCGAGGCATCGCACGTCCATTGCAAACGCGCCCAGCGGCTCTGAAGCGCGCCGCTCGCGGACCGCGAGCTCTTCGCCAGCCGCTTCTCTGCGGTCACCCGTGCCGAACCGGAAGTGGAGCGATTCCCGCAGCTTCGCCCAGTCGTTCCGCTCCTCGGCCCGGAGGTCCTCGAGCACCCGGAGTGCGTCGCCCTCAAGCGAGAGTGCTACGCGGACCGCGATTTCCGCTGGGGACCAGCCCGCGAGATTGGCGGCGAGCTCTACCTGCGCAAAAAATGCGTAGGGTTCGACGGCGCCGTTATAGAAAGGAAGGCGCAGCTGTAAGTCGCCTCGCCGGTTAACGGTGCACGGGGCTTGGTCTGTGGGAAGTTCCGCCCCGAGATCCA
Organism: Channallabes apus; assembly: GCA_030522415.1. Lineage (NCBI taxonomy): Eukaryota > Metazoa > Chordata > Actinopteri > Siluriformes > Clariidae > Channallabes > Channallabes apus. The sequence continues at coordinate 16,870,796 of CM060114.1, forward strand.
GTGCCGGGACCCTCATCTCGCCGCTCTGCTTTCGCCGCGCTGCTTTCTTTGTGCTGGCACCATCCGGAAGGTGTTTCCTCTGCAGGAGTTCTGCTGCCACTCGGCGGCCCTCTTTGATCTTCTTCAGATCCTCCGCCGTTCGCTCCAACTCGGAGATCTCCATCCCACTTCTGACACCAATGTAGCGTTTTTCAACACTAAGCAGGGATCTTGGAGGACGAGTGAGCTTGGTGGCTACCCAATGTAATGACTGGGAGTATTTTATTCTCTCTCAGCACAAGCATAAACACACATACAGGTCAAAACACACACACCCACATGCTTAAACATGGCCGAAGCCACTAACCTAAAACCAACATCCCACCCATGGTGAACACAAACATCATGCTGGACCAAAGCCGGCGATCGCCAGCCCCGCCCACGCCACACTATGTAGTGTAAAAGAAAAAGCATCCCAGCATGTCCTAGACAGTAATGAGTGTTTAAATGGCACTTAAAAAACGCAGGGAAGTGCAGCAGGTATGACTAAAGACAACAAGAAAAAATAAAGAAAAGGGGTTTAGAATGGTCAAGTAATTGTGATAATTGCAAAAATCCTTAATTCATTCGTTATACCACTTATCCTGTACAGTGAAGCAGGAGGCCTGTAGCCCATCCTAGGGATCTTGGGGTACAAGACGGGATATACGCTTGACAGGTTGCCAGTCCTTCACAGGGAATCGCAACAATCACCATTAAAGTATTTCATTTCATCTGTCGAGCATGAGTGGAACAGGCATTTAATTGACTATATAATGAGTTGTTTTGGATTTTGTCCATTTTGTGATGGCACATAACCAACTCTCCAACACCTTGATCGACGTGTGATATTTACTGTGTGAAAACACTAGCAAGGCTTTAAACATCTTTAACAACCTGGATGTTGGGGAACCACTGGTTCCTAGTCCAACATGACCTTTGCAGGATAATAGGCATGGAAGGGTTAAAAAATTATTTTAAATGGTTACAGTAAAACATCTGGAGTATCTAAGTCAAAGCAGCAAAAAACACAATTTTGTTCAAAATCACATTTTTTTATCTGTTTTTTCCTGCCTGCCATGTAAATAATGGACATAGTGATTCTGAAAGCATTTACTTTTTTGGAATGACAAGTTTGAAAATGTGTGTGGGCAGGAAATAGTGCAGCGAGAGTAGAAGAGCAAAATTGAGAGGGACAAAAATGGTGTTTGTCTAAGCATGTGATTAGACGTGAGTGGGTGTTTGCGTTGCTGTGACGTGATGCAGTTAAACACCTGCAGTGGGATTTAGGATGCCTTTGTGCTACAGATGGTGTTCATTTGGTCACTAAGTGCTCATACGATGACCATAAATGCAGCAACTGACCTGGAAACAGATGGACATGAAGCAGCCAGGAAGGATTTTACATTTCCTCAAGAAACATCCAAATACTGTGTCCCATTCATCCAATCAGATCTATTGATTTGTTCTCTTTTCTAATAATGTCTTTTTTTTTGTTGTTCCAACCATCTGAATTCATTGGGTCTGTGCAAGGAAAATGTTCTTCTTAAACAATTTACCTTTCAGTGCAGAATTGTTCACATGGTCTTTATTGGTTGTTCCTCCCTTTTGCGATATCTACCTATTGCAAGGAAAGGCACACAGTTTATATATAGACACGTCACTGCATGTGAATGAGCTACTGTTGTCTTGTAAAAGGATGAGTTACACACTTGAACTCTCGAAATCACAGAAGGAAAAAAATGACTTTGCAGTTTCCAGAAGGGCAGAAAGACTCGGGCAATGGATTGGTAAACAGAAGACTAATTACTGGACATCAATATTGAGGGTGGTGAGGTGGGGGGCGGGGGGGGGGGCAATCAGAGGACAGAGCAGGTTAAGGTTAATAGATAAAGGCATGGTAATCCTGCAATGTCGATGGAAGTGACTGTTATCTTTATTTTACGACCTTAGTATCTGCACTCCTTATTAATTACAGTACCTGAACTCTTTTTCATAGATGATGTACAAATCCATTAGAATTTAGACATTTGAATAACAAGTTGGACATATGAGCCATAGCATTTTATTCACTACATAATCTGTTCAATATAAATTGCTGTGTTTCCCAAGATTTTCAAGATAAACCTACTGGCCGAAAATGAAGTTGCCATTGGGATTTAAGAAAGCAATTACACTGGAGGCAGAGCATGACTGAAAACATCCCTACACTTTTACCATGTGAAAATGGGACTTCTCTAAATTCCGACACAGTTACTGCAATATTTGAAACTCCTTGATTTAAAGCTGGAAATCTATACTTCAATCCCATCTTTTTCTCTTCAATTCAAATCTGTTGTACAGATTCTATCTATCATTGTCCAAAAACGCATAGACGTGACTGTATGTATTGTCATCTACGTAATTTGACTTAAATTACATCTTTGATTTTTGGAAAATGTTTTAAAGATTTTTTTTTAATTATCTATATTGTAAAACCCAGCAACCCGACCCCTTAAGTAACTGCCATAGAAATGACGTATGTATCTCCTGGGTGGGGGAGTACCCGTTGCCCGTTGCACCGAATGGGACGTTGATGGATCAATTCACCAAAAAATACAAATAAAATATAAAACAATTATGTGGATGCAATGAGTGTCATAGGACGAGTTAAAAACAACAGATCTGTTGCTCCCAAGTGGTTTATGTGGCATTTTATTCCATTTTCTGTCCATCGCTATTGTTTTGGCAGAATGAACTATGCTCTAACAATATTTGGCAGCACTGAAGATGTTTCCTGTGGACCTCATTTCCATAATGTGATTATCTTTGCTGATTTATGCTTGAGTCACCAGATATGGTCTGTGGGGTATGGTGTTCTGTTCAGCAGGGAATGAGCATCAATTAGATGAATAAAATAGTAAACTTATTTTCAACCCCCACATCCCCTGTCTGTCTGTTGCTGATGAAAAGTCTGGGTGAAGTCTTCAGCAGTCAATTGCATCTGGTTATAAGGCAGGTTTTCTTTTCTTTAGTTCTTTTCATATGTTGTGTGTATTTTTTAAACCTTTTCCAGGAACCAGGAATACATTCTGAAAATGAGGATTCGGCGAGGGATAGTGGGGGTGGGGATTGTTATGTCTAGGTAGAAGCGCTCAAAATAGACTCACTCATGATATTTCCAGAAGTTATTAGGCTGTAATGAGCTTCATGCCAATCTTTTTCGCAAAGGGGGGTGTCATTTCATAACTGCGCTACGACTGTCACGTAAGAACTTGCTCGCCACTTTATTAGGAACGATACCTGCTAAAAAGAAAAATATGTGGCAGCAGCAAAATGTGTAAAGTTATGTGAAGATGACATGTCAAGAGCTTTATTTAGCATATTTACTCACTCCACGGCGGCAATTTGGGACTGTGGGAGGAAACCGAAGTACCCAGAGGAAACCCACCAAGCACGGGGTAGAGGATTCAAAATCCAAGGCGGATTTCGAGGTGCAAGGCACTAAGCCACCGTGCCGCCTATTTACATCAAACACAATTTAAAAATTTTTATCAAAGCGGTCATGTCCCTGTTCACATCTGGTATTATGGTAACGTTTGTCTCAAGTTATTTGATCACAGGTGGACGGCTGAAACACGTAGCCATTTAAACGCTCATTACTGTCTGGGACACACTGGGATGCTTTTGCTACTGCTACATATGTTATGTGGTCATATTTCTCCCAGATCACCTTCAAAGATAATTCCAGTGATGCATTGGACACTGTTCACACCTGTACCCAGGGCCCTTGTTAACAGCCGCAAGTCTTTGGCGGTGGCTTGGAGTTTAATCGCAGACAGGCGGCTTTGAATATCTCAGAAACTGATGATCTCCTGGGATTTTCTGGATTTCACACACAAAAGGCATTCAGTGAGAAATGCCTTTGTTGATGAGCAAGGTCAGAGCAGAATGGCCAGACCGGTTCAAGTTGACAGGAAGTCAGCAGTAACTCAAACACTTTTTATGACCCTGGTAAGCAGAAAAGCATCTATGAATGCAGAACACGTTGTGTAGCCGAGGGCCGCATCAGGTTTTGCTCCTGTCAGCCATAAACAGGAAACTGAGGTAACAGAGGGCACAGGCTGACTAAAATTGAACAGTTGAAAATTGGAAAAACCTCACCTCGCCTGATGAATCTCGACTTCTTACTGTGGCACAACCCAACCCGGTGTCAAATCTGTAGCAATTACGTTATGCAGAAATGTCAACATGTGGACCAGAATCTGAAAGAAATGTTTCCCAAACCTTGGGCAGTGCATGCCATGAAGAACCGAGGCTGTTCTGAGAGCATACCGGGGTCCTACCCGTATTCATTAATAAGGTGAGTGACTGTATACGGTATATAGCTAGTGACCGTTCATACAGATGATAATTGTGTATTTATGGTTTTAAGACATTCACATAATGCAAGTTGGTTTAAATTGATTTATCTTGTTTAGTTTGTTCTTGTCCTAGCTGTATGATGTCCAGTATGCATCATGTTGGGGAGAGTAACAGATATTTAACACGATGTAGGAGTTGGTAGCATTTGTTCCTTGCACATTAACTTTGATTGTGCATAAGCACCAAATATGACAAATGAGAACATTTGACATTTGTGTGTGTGTGTGTGTGTGTGTGTGTGTGTTTATGTCCCTGAGGAAGATTGAGTGTGTGTCTGTGTGTGTGTGTGTGTGTGTGTGTGTGTGTGTGTGTGTGTGTGTGTGTGTGTGTGTGTGTGTATGTATATGTGTGTGTGTGTGTTTATGTCCCTGAGGAAGATTTTGTGTGTGTGTGTGTGTGTGTATGTGTGTATGTGTGTATATGTGTGTGTGTGTGTGTGTGTGTATGTGTGTATGTGTGTATATGTGTGTGTGTGTATGTGTGTGTTTATGTCCCTGAGGAAGATTGTGTGTGTGTGTGTGTGTATGTGTGTGTGTGTGTGTGTGTGTGTGTGTGTGTGTGTTTATGTCCCTGAGGAAGATTGTGTGTGTGTGTGTGTGTGTGTGTGTGTGTGTGTGTGTGTGTGTGTGTGTGTGTGTGTGTCCCTGAGGAAGATTGTGTGTGTGTGTATGTGTGTGTGTGTGTGTGTGTGTGTGTGTGTGTGTGTGTGTGTGTGTGTGTTTATGTCCCTGAGGAAGATTTTGTGTTTGTGTGTGTGTGTATGTGTGTGTGTGTGTGTGTGTGTGTGTGTGTGTGTGTGTGTGTGTGTGTGTGTGTGTGTGTGTGTGTGTGTGTGTGTGAGAGAGAGAGAGTGAGAGAGAGAAAAGAAGCATTAGTAAAAGTTGTATTTAAAGGGCTACTAAGGACAAACTAAATGCCTGCAGCCATTTAAAATGAACCTCAGTGTCCCAAGAAAGCATTTTTCTTTGGAGAGAAATAAGAGCCTTAAAGACACCATCAAGCCCACAGCAAGGTCCTCCCTGATGGAAAAAGCTCAACCACCCAATAAACAATGCTGGGAAATTCACTAAAGCTGTAAGAGACTGTGGATGGAATATATTTGAAGGCTGACTGCATAATAAAATGATATACAGTGGTGTGAAAAACTATTTGCCCCCCTCCTGATTTCTTATTCTTTTGCATGTTTGTCACACAAAATGTTTCTGATCATCAAACACTTTTAACTATTAGTCAAAGAGAACACAAGTAAACACAAAATGCAGTTTTTAAATGAGGGGTTTTATTATTTAGGGAGAAAAAAAATCCAAACCTACATGGCCCTGTGTGAAAAAGTAATTGCCCCCTGAACCTAATAACTGGTTGGGCCACCCTTAGCAGCAATAACTGCAATCAAGCGTTTGCGATAACTTGCAACGAGTCTTTTACAGCGCTCTGGAGGAATTTTGGCCCACTCATCTTTGCAGAATTGTTGTAATTCAGCTTTATTTGAGGGTTTTCTAGCATGAACCGCCTTTTTAAGGTCATGCCACAACATCTCAATAGGATTCAGGTCAGGACTTTGACTAGGCCACTCCAAAGTCTTCATTTTGTTTTTCTTCAGCCATTCAGAGGTGTGTTTTGGGTCATTGTCCTGCTGCAGCACCCAAGATCGCTTCAGCTTGAGTTGACGAACTGATGGGCGGACATTCTCCTTCAGGATTTTTTGGTAGACAGTAGAATTCATGGTTCCATCTATCACAGCAAGCCTTCCAGGTCCTGAAGCAGCAAAACAACCCCAGACCATCACACTACCACCACCATATTTTACTGTTGGTATGATGTTCTTTTTCTGAAATGCTGTGTTACTTTTACACCAGATGTAATGGGACACGCACCTTCCAAAAAGTTCAACTTTTGTCTTGTCGGTCCACAAGGTATTTTCCCAAAAGTCTTGGCAATCATTGAGATGTTTTTTCAAAAGTGAGAAGAGCCTTAATGTTCTTTTTGCTTAAAAGTGGTTTGCGCCTTGGAAATCTGCCATGCAGGCCGTTTTTGCCCAGTCTCTTTCTTATGCTGGAGTCGTGAACACTGACCTTAATTGAGGCAAGTGAGGCCTGCAGTTCTTTAGATGTTGTCCTGGGGTCTTTTGTGGCCTCTCGGATGAGTTGTCTCTGCGCTCTTGGGGTAATTTTGGTCGGCCGGCCACTCCTGGGAAGGTTCACCACTGTTCCATGTTTTTGCCATTTGTGGATAATGGCTCTCACTGTGGTTCGCTGGAGTCCCAAAGCTTTAGAAATGGATTTATAACCTTTACCAGACTGATAGATCTCAATTACTTTTGTTCTCATTTGTTCCTGAATTTCTTTGGATCTTGGCATGATGTCTAGCTTTTGAGGTGCTTTTGGTCTACTTCTCTGTGTCAGGTAGCTCCTATTTAAGTGATTTCTTGATTGAAACAGGTGTGGCAGTAATCAGGCCTGGGGGTGACTACAGAAATTGAACTCAGGTGTGATAAACCACAGTTAAGTTATTTTTTAACAAGGGGGGCAATCACTTTTTCACACAGGGCCATGTAGATTTGACGTTTTTTTTTCTCCCTTAATAATGTAAACCTTCATTTAAAAACTGCATTTTGTGTTCAATTATGTGATCTTTGACTAATAGTTAACGGTTTTTGATGAGCAGAAACATTTAAGTGTGACAAACATGCAAAAGAATAAGAAATCAGGAAGGGGGCAAATAGTTTTTCACACCACTGTATGACAGGGACTATGAGGGTGCTTGTTGATCTGGGTAGTTTTCTATGCAGTGATATGTGTTATGAATCGAAAATTATCTATTAAAAACATTTGCTTCTCAGGACCTTCTGGTAGAAATGGCCTAGCATTATTTATCCCTGCATTTCATCCTTAAAGAAATCAAAAATATCTAAAGGAAAAACAAAAAATAGTACTAATGATAAGTAGTGGCGTAATGGTTAGCACTATCGCCTTGCACCACCAGGTTCCAGGTTTGAGTCCCGCCTCGGGGTCTGTGTGCACGGCCTTCACATATTCTTCACACAGTCAAAAGACATGCAGATTAGGCTAACTGCATTCCCAAATTGTGTGTGTGTGTGTGTGTGTGTGTGTGCGCCCTGCAATGGATTGGCACCCCATCCATGGTGTACCATGCTTCATGAGAGTGAGTGAGTAATAAGGTTTCTGTGGTTTTATTTGCTGTTACCTAAAGTCATGCCTTTAAATGACAGAATAGTAAAAACTGAAACAATAGCACGAAAGATGCTTGTAAGTAAAAATAAACATATGAAGCAGTAGGCTGGGGCTGATTTCTTTTAGCACAGACTGTAGATTTAATCAGCCGACTGAGTGACAACATCTACAGTAGCTATCATACTTGATACTTACTGTCACTAAGTTATTTAAGACCTCTTTATTGTCAACTCCATAACACACCAGTGAAATGCAGTAGTGGATAATAAACACAAACCAGTTAGATTACTCTCTTGATCACTTTTTATTATTTTTTTTTTATTCCTATGTAGAAAGTAGATGTTCGTTGCAGAATGTGCAATCACAAGATGCATGTCTGTCTTCTAGAGAGCGTATTTGTGTAAGCCTGTAATGAGACCCTGTGGTATAAGCCTCAACCATAATGGTTTCATTATAGTAGGACAGTCTTACTGAGAGCGAGTAGACATTTTAAACCCTTAAAGCAGATTGATTGGAACTGTGCTTGAGTGTATGATATAATTTTGGTGAGACTTGGTTCCCTTCGTTGTAAAGGTATTACTGGGAGTTGGGCTGGGGTGAGGATCTTGGTGGATTGATATCTGTACTTTAATGTAGTATACCGTACGTACAGTACTTAGGGTCATGAAGACGGACATGTTCACCGTTTTATAATGCTGGTGACATTTCTTGACCGAGGTCAAGATTAGATTTTTATAGCTGTATATTTTTGTTGTGCTAAAATGAAATAGCTTGAATGTCTCTTGGATGAGAGTGACTAGACCAGCCAGCCAATCAGCTGCAATTACCAATCAGCTCATTTTCTCTCACACTGTCAGAGCCTTGGCAACACTCCTGTGAGCATGAGCTTTAATCATTCCAGCAAGTAGCCAATGCTAGGAACACAAACACACACACACACACACACGCACATACACACACAAGCCAGCTGGAGGTATATACTGGGTGTCCCGAAAGTCTCCATACATAGGGGAAATTAACATAATTAAGCAATTATATGCATTATACCAAATGTGTTGATACGATTTCATCATGAGTGGGAGCGATGATTCTGGGTGTTTACACAAAAATCGCAATCATATAGAGGCCGTTTTGTAAATAATGTACATAAAGTTACATTTTGCTTAAAACTGTACTTTCCCCCCCTGAAGTATGGAGACTTTAGGGACACACTGTAGTATGTGTCTTATTCACTCACTCACTCATTTATCCTGTATGCAGGGTAACAGAGAACCTGGAGCCTATCCCAGGAGACTTAGGGCACGAAGCAGGGTTCAGTCTGGACAGGGTGCCAATCCATCACAGGGCACACACACATACACACTCACACAATATGGGCAATTTGGGAATGCCATTTAGTATGTCTTTGGACTGTGGGAGGAAACACACCAAGCACAAGCTCCATGCACAAAGAGACGGGAATCGAACCCAAACCCTGGAGGTGCAAGGTGTCTGCGCTAACCACTACACCACCGTGCCACCAGTATGTTTCTCTTGCAATCATATTTGAATTGTTTACACATGCACAGCCCACAGTTGAGTAGCATCCTGTCCATGGTGTCTCCAGGAAATACAGGATAGGATGCTGGATAGGATCCAGACCCACTGCATGTCTGACCAAGATGAATCACTTTACTGAAGTAAACTGAGTGAATAAATTACCTTAATGATAGACTATAGACTAAATCTAGACGGTACAGACTGAAGAAATACAGACAAGACGGACGTGAAAATAGCTTTTTAAGGATTTTTTGCCAATACAAAATGAATATTGGATGCCACCAAAGATCACATGTTAATTAATTTATTCATCTTTTATGTTGAAACCCAGCAAGCATGGGCAGAAAATGCAAACTCCACACCCACACACACACACACACACATTATTACTCTACAATTGCTGCTAATACTAATAACAATCATCATCATCATCATCATCATCATCAGATTCAGTGGTTGATTTTGGGATCAGTCCTTGATTGGTTTTCACTGGACACTGGCATATTCTATGGCGTGGACATGTGTTCTGCAGACAAAGCTTACAGAGAGGTGGCTTAGTAGAATATTAAAATGGGAAAGACAGATATGTGCATCCTTGCATTTCCATCAAAGCTGATGGAAATGCAAACACATACTGTATATGGGGATGATCCTGATCCTTAGCTTTGTGTCCATGTTCTGCAAGTTCCTTGTTGCATTGTTTCCTCCCATGATTATAAATTGGCCCTAAGTGTGAATAAATGTGTCCTGTATGTATTCCCACATCGTTCTTCATGATTCTGAGTTCGGATTCAGATCCACTGCAGCCCTAAAAAGAATAAAATCAGAAAACAGTTGCTGAAGATGGAAGTGTGATGTGTACACTGTTGTTTGTTTGTGCGTGAGAGGAGGACCTGCTGAGCTCTGACAGTGCTTTCTAAAGAGGAGCTAAACTTTGGGCACCCACTGCCAAGAAGCTGTTGGCTCATAAAGCTCAGGCACAGGTGCCTCCCTCTGTGACGCGGCTCCAACCAGTCGCCAAACAGTTGTCAGACCCAGTAGGTGCTTGAATGTGTGACTGTCGCGAGCATGAACGTGATACTGGCCTCCATTACTGACTGTGGGCTGCTTCCTCTCGCTGTGTGTCTGTGCTTGTGTGCGTGTGTGTCGGGCTGTCTTTGGAACTGGCTACCAAGTCAAAAGTGTGTGTCTTTAGTGTGTTAATGTGTCACACGCAGCTTGTGCTGGAGACATGGACACACGTGGACACATGCATTTTATAATCTGTATACACAGACTGGTGGTACGTTATGGATATTGTACAGGCTAAAGTTTAAACAAAGCTGCACTCATTTATATATTGTTTTTTCTTTATTTATTGTTTTCATATTCTTATAATAAACTGTGTGCTGACAGCATTGTAAAATTATTCATACAGCATTGTAATATTTAAGAGAGATGTCCCTGCTTTTGGACAGACTGAATTAATTGCCTTGTGTTACAGGAACTACTAACTCTCCTAATGCTTCTCTGGATGATAAATGCTGTGACATGATTAATAAAGATGCTGCTTGGAGAATTTAACAAGGGAAAAGTGCCATCTACTGGATGCCCTTGGCACTGCACCCTGTTAATAGGCACAAAGCAAATGCAGTATTTCTGTCTCAGTCGTGTCCAATCACAAGTTAATGCAGTCAGGCACTGTGGACATTTTCCATCCTCCAGGACAAATTACCTGCCTGAGGGTCCGCTTGGGGCCGCATGTCTGGTCAGGACTCTTTAAATAATCCATCATCTGAGCCTCCATGTACAGGACCTGCTACTGTTGCTCTTCTGCACGTTCTGTTTTCTCTATAGTTGTTTATGTGTGTAGCTGGTCATGCATCTGATTATGTTTTCTATTATGTTTTTTTTATTATATTTGATTATAATTTTACTTCATTTACCAAGATAATTGAAAATAATGTTAGCTTTCGGCAGAAAACTTCCAACTACATTAAGTGAACACAAAAAAATACACTATCGCTGCACATATATGCTTGTGTTAATCAGTACAAAAGATTATAATTATTATTATTATTATTATTATTATTATTATTATCTGTGTGCATGGAGTTTGCATGTTCTCCCCGTGCTTGGTGGGTTTCCTCCGGGTACTCCGGTTTCCTCCCACAGTCCAAAGATATGCAGGTTAGGCTAATTGGCATTCCCAAATTGCCCGTAGTGTGTGAGTGTGTGTATGTGTGTGTGCCCTGCGATGGATTGGCACCCTGTCCAGGGTGTACCCCGCCTAGTGCCCGAAGTCTCCTGGGATAGGCTCCAGATCCCTCGCGACCCTGAACACAGGATTAAGCGGTATAGAAAATGAATTAATTATTATTATTATTAACAATACAGTGGTATACTGGTTAGCACTGCACCTCCAGGCCTGGGGGTTTGAATCTCCTGGGGGGTTTCCTCTGGGTATGCCAGTTTTCTTTTGGTGTTTCCAACTTTTTGAGTGTGTGAGTGTGTGTGCTTTTGCCCTTTGATGGTTTGGCACCCCATCCAGCGTGTCCCTTGCTTTGGACCTGAGTACCCTGCAATAGGTTCCCGGCCCCATGACCCTAAGAGGTATAGATAATTAATATATAGATGGATAGATGAATAATAATAATAATAAGTATTATTATTATTATTATTATTATTATTATTATTGTTGTTGTTGTTGTTGTTGTTGATAATAATAATAATAATAATAATAATAATAATAATAATAATAATAATAATAATATACAAAAGTACACCATTATTATTATTATGAGTATTGTGTTTCTAATGGGATCAGCAGAACTTAATAGCAGATTTGTAAAGCAGAATTTGATATAAAAAATATCCCAGAATTTCTGTACTAACAAATCAGGATGTCAGTTATTAGCAAATTAATTATCCCACACACTGATTCTCGGTACTGCTCACCCTGTACAGGATCTCAGGAAGCCCCTCCCAGGGGATTGTACGAATCAATCCCTTGACCCTGGAGGTACGAGGCCACAGTTCCAATGTAATGATGATTATCACTGTAATCATCACTGTGCAGCCAGCCAAGTGCAATGATTACATGCATTTCAAACATTTAAGTCACCTTCCATTTACAGCTGAACGTCCACCCTCTGCAGACGATCCTCACTTGTAGAGCACTCAAAATACTGAAAAACCTTCAGAGAGTCCCAAGGCCTCGCTTTTACTGCCTTAAGATGAAGCATATTTAACTTTTTTATGTCGTGTTTTTGACAGAGCTCTTGCATTTCTGAATCTACTGCAGTTGTTCACAGGCTATATATCACCTCAATCCTTAATCCTTGTGCACTGAGCTGACTGTAGCGCTGGGAACGTGTGCACCCGATGCATCTCACCAAAGCAGCTTTTCATTCAGAATGCATACAAACAAGACAGAAGTAATCAGATCACTCGCAGCAAGGATTTGGAGGTTTCCTGTTTCCCTGCGTGACTATATTTATAGGCTGCTGACAGCTCGACTTTGTTCGATTATGAGAAAGCAGCAATTTTTTTTTCTCTAAAAGGCACATTCTGTGCAGGCCCAGGCACATTCACGCGGTGCCTTCTGAACAGCTACACACACAGCATCATACAATCTCTCTGTCACCACAGGGCTGGAGAGATGAATGACCAGCTAAACTATAAATTACATTTTCACCCTCTGATCTGATCATTTCCCATGCAGCAGGATGCTCCAAACGTTCTCCATCTTCTCTTTGCTCCGCATCACAGAAAGCATTACATGAAAACGAGCTTCCGCGGGAACGGCTCATGCATACGCTTTAAAGCAGAGTACTAAGGCACTGAACGTTTTATTGTACAACCTAAGAGTTTGAATGAAGGTTATAGTGAGACTAAATCACTTAGCTATATTGTCCCAGTGAACTGGGAGCAGACTGAAGCATTATTAAAGGTCGTAAAAAACAAGTGAGAAGAACAACGGGAGGCAAATCAGAGTTGTTAGTATTACAGAAGGGATCAAATCTATAGCTCGACACTAAAACAATCAAAACAATCAAAGCCACGTGGTGCATTACATCATAAAGACTCATCAGTGGTAAAATAAGAACGCTATAGGGCAAACTGTAACGCAGACACATTTCAAGGCAGTTACTAGGCATATGTGTTTCAAATGATTATTTTTGTGTTTCTGTTCATGGGATAAAATAATATCAAGCCAAATGTTAATCAAATCTAGGGAGCATTTGTCACTCCACGACTCTACAGCCTATCAGCTCTATTTAGCCCCCCGCTGTAGAAAGAATAAATCCCACGTGAGCTTATCCTTTTAGCCCATTTATATAATGTGTATATACAGTAAGTTGTAGAGAGTAGAGGCAGACCACTCCGGCCAGCTGTACGGGAGTCTGGTGATGAGTCTGGTGATGAGAATATAATGGGCTTTGCGATGAAATCCATCACTGTGCCTGTGTTCATTATCCTCAGCTTACCATGTCTCTACTATCCACTAAGTATTCACCCAACAGACATGAGGAGAAAACAAATTTGTTTAAGGATTTAATAAAATATATCGTTTTTAGACATTCCCTATGTTAAGGGCCAAATTATTATAGGGGATTCTTTATTATTATTATAATAAATTATTATAGGGGATTATTATTCTTTGATTCTTTGGAACTGAGTTAAGAACCCTGCAATACATTATCAAAACCCTGAAGGATAGTGCTAAACCGTCAACTTTGACTGCATGGTAGGGGAAAAATTCCACAGTACAAAAGAAAAAAAACTACAGCTATATTTATTAGTGAAAGTTAAAGTATTTGCATATGCACGCGATGTGATGTGAAACAGCTGTGTGGCCATAAAAAAAATCCACTTGTGAGGCTAATTAGGAAAAAATGGTTTGAACTAGCTAGGGATTATAAAGCATAGACTTTGGAGCAATGGAAATAGGCACCCACCATACATAGTGCCCACTGTACGATATATGATTTGGGGTTGCTTTAGTTCGGTCAGGTCTAGATCATTAACATTATGTGGAACTAAATTCAGACGATAATCTGAATGTACTGGATGACCTGATTATCACATGAATGGAATTTTCTTTTTTTTACCGTGATGGTTCTGGGATGTTCCAGGACTCACATTGTGAAAGAGTTCTGGAAGGATTAGGAATCATTTTCACACATGTGAACAAAAAACTAGCATGTTCAGTCTAATCCCATATAGCATAAATTGTGGTCAACAAAAAGTCACCAATAAAAAAGGCACCAGAACATTAATGGCAGGAAAGGCAAAAGTTCAGGATTCTTGATCTAGCCTCCAAATTCCCCAGATTTCAATCTGATTGAGCATTCATGGAATGTTGTGGACAATCAGGTCTGATCCATGGAGCACGGCATAATATTAGTGATTATGTTTTGCGTTTCGATGGCAAGGCCGATCGGTGTATACTCACAGTTATGCTGTGCAAGATTCAAGGTAATGGAAGGAGAGGGTTTTTGATTACTCCTTTAACACAATACAGTTTAGATATCCTTGTAGAAAATAACACTAATGTATAGAGGATAACTGCAACAATATAATTACTTACAGCCAGGTTTATGAACCAATAATTGCTTTGTATAACAAATTTCCTCCATTCATCTGAGACACTGAAAATAAACATACTGTAGGTAGGGGGGAAAGCAGTTTTTTTCAGAATTTCAGAATACTATGCACTTTCAGAAAATCAAATTTGTCTCCTTTAGTTCTGTTAAAAGTTCTTAAATATTTATGATTATATTGTACCATTAAACGGGCAGCACGGTGGTGGTGCAGCGTGTAGCGTCGCAGGAGCACAGCTGCAGGATTCCCAGTGTGATCCTAAGTTGTGTGTGTGTGTGTGCTTGTGTTGTGCTCTGCAATATACTATGTATAGCATAAATATGCTTTAGATTTCTAACAAACCTCTATGTTAATCCCTTTGTTAGGTGAATAATTGTAAGAATTCAATATTTAATATAAATTTTAACTATAAATGGAACTGTTTCTGATATAATTACATTAATGATGTACTATCATATTATAGTTATTACATTCACAGGTTTTAAACTGTTATACTCTATCCTTACTTATATTTTTAGTATGTAATGGAAAAATCATATTTTAATCATGTAGTAATTCTGATCCGTACTGTAGACTTTAGAAGTTTTGAACTTGTTTGTCGAAGCTTAGAAACACAAGGCCAAGAACAGAATAGAAACAATGTAGGTGTCCCTGAATAAATGATGATAACAATGTCATTTCTTAATTTTAAATTCCAAAAAGTAATGAAAATCCTCCTCAGTTCTGTGCAAATATGTATGAATATCACAACCGAGTGCACATAAATCATGATTAAAATCTCGGACCAATCATCATCCTTTCCACTTTGAGGACAATCCCCTTGGTAGGATGTAATCATTGCTGGTCACATGGAATATAAACCTCTTTCACATTCGCTGTTGTGCAGAATCATTTAAATATCACTGTGCATGTAATTTAAAAAAAAGCAAAGAAAAACAGGTGGCCTATTTCATGCCATCCGACAGGAACTCAATAAAGAAACACACAGGTGAAATGTATTTATTGTCTCGTTTAAAGACGCTGAGCAAAGAGGGTTAGTGTTGGCCTTAGTTGGTCCGTTTCAAAATTACACTTGCACACCAGAATCCGTGTCAGTGCTGTGAGTAAGACACGAGCACGGCGTGGCGTCTGGGTTCTGTCTGTGTTAGAAAGTGCAGCCTGTGAGGCTGGTAGTGTAGTCTGGGCATCTGAGGCCAAAGGAAGATTCTGTAACAAAGTGCCTGTGATCTCTCGATCAATCTTTCATGCTGGCGGGACACAGTTCTGGCCGCATGCTAGGGGAGAGAAAGCAGACAGGCAGGAAGCAGGCCATTCTGGATGATTTATGGAAAACGGCGTGTACAAACACCTGCTGGAGAGAGTCTGAGAGAGTGCAGTTTTTTTGCTTTTTGGATATTTTTATGTATTTATGTGTACTAATATTCAGGTACCCACCAGCTTAGATCCTAACCAGTCTGTCGCCAAATATCCTCCTGTCCATGTTCAGCAGCTCGGAAAAACTTCTATCCTTGCAATCACTTAAACCTGAATCATACTGAGACTGAGCTTGAAGATGCATGGCCATGCCTTAATCTTAATGTCTTTGACAATATCCTGTTCAGTCCTTTGGAAAAAGTGTCGAACCACAGTGCGATCGTGAATGATCCCGATTAGCATCCATTTCACTTACAGTGGTGTGAAAAACTATTTGCCCCCTTCCTGATTTCTTATTCTTTTGCATGTTTGTCACACTTAAATGTTTCTACTCATCAAAATTACCCCAAGAGCGCAGAGACAACTCATCCGACAGGCCACAAAAGACCCCAGGACAACATCTAAAGAACTGCAGGCCGCACTTGCCTCAATTAAGGTCAGTGTTCACGACTCCACCATAAGAAAGAGACTGGGCAAAAACGGCCTGCATGGCAGATTTCCAAGGCGCAAACCACTTTTAAGCAAAAAGAACATTAAGGCTCGTCTCAATTTTGCTAAAAAACATCTCAATGATTGGCAAGACTTTTGGGAAAATACCTTGTGGACCGACGAGACAAAAGTTGAACTTTTTGGAAGGTGCGTGTCCCGTTACATCTGGCGTAAAAGTAACGCAGGATTTCAGAAAAAGAACATCATACCAACAGTAAAATATGGTGGTGGTAGTGTGATGGTCTGGGGTTGTGTTGCTTCAGGACCTGGAAGGCTTGCTGTGATAGATGGAACCATGAATTCTACTGTCTACCAAAAAATCCTGAAGGAGAATGTCCGGCCATCTGTTCGTCAATTCAAGCTGAAGCAATCTTGGGTGCTGCAGCAGGACAATGACCCAAAACACACCAGCAAATCCACCTCTGAATGGCTGAAGAAAAACAAAATGAAGACTTTGGAGTGGCCTAGTCAAAGTCCTGACCTGAATCCTATTGAGATGTTGTGACCTTAAAAAGGCGGTTCATGCTAGAAAACCCTCAAATAAAGCTGAATTACAACAATTCTGCAAAGATGAGTGGGCCAAAATTCCTCCAGAGCGCTGTAAAAGACTCGTTGCAAGTTATCGCAAACGCTTGATTGCAGTTATTGCTGCTAAGGGTGGCCCAACCAGTTATTAGGTTCAGGGGGCAATGACTTTTTCACACAGGGCCATGTAGGTTTGGATTTTTTTTCTCCCTAAATAATAAAACCCCTCATTTAAAAACTGCATTTTGTGTTTACTTGTGTTATCTTTGACTAATAGTTAAATGTGTTTGATGATCAGAAACATTTTGTGTGACAAACATGCAAAAGAATAAGAAATCAGGAGGGGGGCAAATAGTTTTTCACACCACTGTACATTTAGAGGATTCCATGCAAAAAAGCCCCTCAGCAGCTTATTTACTGTCCGTCCTGTTTTCTTGAGAACTGACCACAACAACACTCCTGGCTGATCATCATTCGTACAGCTGATCAATAAAGCTTCACATTTTCTACACTATATTTACAAAAGTATTTGGCCAAACTTGTTAATTACTGAATACAGGTGTTTCAGTCAGGCCCCTTATCTCCAGTTAAGGATAATCTTAACGCTACAGCATAGCTAAGACCTACAGAATGAATGGGTGCAAATTACCAGAGAAGCACAAACTCTTGTGAACTGCCTTCCAAGAAAAGTGGAAGCTGTTATAGCTGCAAAAAGGGGGACCAACTGAATACTCAAGGATACTGTATGTATTTGGATACAATGTCATTGCAGGTTTGGCCAAATACTTCGGTCTACAGTATATACAGTACATTATGTGAACACCTGTGAGAACCCATCCATTGGCTTCCTGTCACTGCAGAATTGAGTTTAAATTATAACCTGCCTACAGAACAATTACAAAAATTAACTTTTCCATGTCTAATAAAAAAGTAGTCAGCTTTCTTGGAAGCAGTCACAGCTCAGCTTGTCTTATCTCACTTTAAAAACACAAGGAAGACAAACTGACTGCACTGGCCCCCATGTGAACTTTCCCTAAGTAATGTAATGCTAAGTAAGGGGAATTGGAATTCATCTGATATGAATAAAACATTGGTATGTATAACAATTTCTTTTGTAACCAGTTCCGCAGCACAAATTGGTGTTTAAGTTTCCCAGTGGCTATGCAAGATGATCTCTCTTAGCTTTTCTTTGAGAGCTAAGAAGTATATAATGTTTGTCAGTGATTATGTCCACTCACTGCTTAAATGCAAACGATTATGTTCACTAAATGCTTAAATGCAATCCAAATTCATTGCTTAAATGCATATCCAGTACATTCTGGTTGACAACCTTTAACAGTGTACTGTTTTTTTCCCCACTGGAAGTGATAGGAGTGAATTTAAGAACGAGAGCATTTTTTCCAGATGAAAAAAAAAAGGAAAAAGAGGAAACAAATAAGTGCCTAAAACAAATCCATGTGCCATCAGTATATATAAAAGCTGTAGTTCTGACAGCAAAGTAAATGTGCATGACAACAGAAGGAATTCTGCTCTCTAGTTTGACTTTTCCAGTAAAATAGCATAACTTACAGTCCCTTATTCAAAATGGCTTAACCTCATGGACATAAATCTTATTTACTAAAACGATCCAAATTATTAATGATGTCCTATTAGTTATGTCTTTCGAATTACAGTAATAATGAACTGTCTAGTTTGATGGGTTATAAATTAGACTAGATGAACCTTGTAATAAACATTGCCTACACATAAAAGTGTCCAGACTGAGCCCTTGCTGTGAACAAGCACAGAAAACGCTGGGACGCTGCCATGGAGCCGTGGCCTTGTTAGTTTTTTGACCGTGGTATTTGATGACTGTTCCCGTCACTCTGCATTTGTCTGGCGGACAGCTGTGCCCTTGCGACACTCTTTCACACTCGCTCGGAAATAACAGCTATGAGCATTTAGCCTGCACAAAATGGGCTTGTGCTCAAATGTGAAGCCATAAAGTGCAAAGTGCCATGTCCAATTCCAAGGTGCCCTTTCACCTTCAATAGTCATTTCCCTCATCACAGGTTTAATGTCATCTTCCATCATGAACAATCACAAAAAAAAATGGCAATAGCTCTATTTAAAGGGACAGGGAATAAAGTAATAAATATTGTTTCAAATTTTGGACTATTCTCACTCGAAATGCAATCCTATTATGTTTGCTATTCGGAATACGTCATATAATGCATTTTTCACATCAAATCAAGTTTTACTCTTTTTCCAAATTTTTTTTACATTATCCTGATCTATGTACAGTGGTGTGAAAAACTATTTGCCCCCCTCCTGATTTCTTATTCTTTTGCATGTTTGTCGCACAAAATGTTTCTGATCATCAAACACATTTAACTATTAGTCAAAGATAACACAAGTAAACACAAAATGCAGTTTTTAAATGAGGGGTTTTATTATTTAGGGAGAAAAAAATCCAAACCTACATGGCCCTGTGTGAAAAAGTAATTGCCCCCTGAACCTAATAACTGGTTGGGCCACCCTTAGCAGCAATAACTGTAATCAAGCGTTTGCGATAACTTGCAACGAGTCTTTTACAGCGCTCTGGAGGAATTTTGGCCCACTCATCTTTGCAGAATTGTTGTAATTCAGCTTTATTTGAGGGTTTTCTAGCATGAACCGCCTTTTTAAGGTCATGCCACAACATCTCAATAGGATTCAGGTCAGGACTTTGACTAGGCCACTCCAAAGTCTTCATTTTGTTTTTCTTCAGCCATTCAGAGGTGGATTTGCTGGTGTGTTTTGGGTCATTGTCCTGCTGCAGCACCTAAGATCGCTTCAGCTTGAGTTGACGAACAGATTGCCGGACATTCTCCTTCAGGATTTTTTGGTAGACAGTAGAATTCATGGTTCCATCTATCACAGCAAGCCGTCCAGGTCCTGAAGCAGCAAAACAACCCCAGACCATCACACTACCACCACCATATTTTACTGTAGGTATGATGTTCTTTTTCTGAAATGCTGTGTTACTTTTACGCCAGATGTAACGGGATACGCACCTTCCAAAAAGTTCAACTTTTGTCTCGTCGGTCCACAAGGTATTTTCCCAAAAGTCTTGGCAATCATTGAGATGTTTTTTAGCAAAATTGAGACGAGCCTTAATGTTCTTTTTGCTTAAAAGTGGTTTGCGCCTTGGAAATCTGCCATGCAGGCCGTTTTTGCCCAGTCTCTTTCTTATGGTGGAGTCGTGAACACTGACCTTAATTGAGGCAAGTGAGCCCTGCAGTTCTTTAGATGTTGTCCTGGGGTCTTTTGTGGCCTCTCGGATGAGTTGTCTCTGCGCTCTTGGGGTAATTTCGGTCGGCCGGCCACTCCTGGGAAGGTTCACCACTGTTCCATGTTTTTGCCATTTGTGGATAATGGCTCTCACTGTGGTTCACTGGAGTCCCAAAGCTTTAGAAATGGCTTTATAACCTTTACCAGACTGATAGATCTCAATTACTTTTGTTCTCATTTGTTCCTGAATTTCTTTGGATCTTGGCATGATGTCTAGCTTTTGAGGTGCTTTTGGTCTACTTCTCTGTGTCAGGTAGCTCCTATTTAAGTGATTTCTTGATTGAAACAGGTGTGGCAGTAATCAGGCCTGGGGGTGACTACAGAAATTGAACTCAGGTGTGATAAACCACAGTTAAGTTATTTTTTAACAAGGGGGGCAATCACTTTTTCACACAGAGCCAAGTAGATTTGGAGTTTTTTTTCTCCCTTAATAACGTAAACCTTCATTTAAAAACTGCAATTTGTGTTCAATTATGTTATCTTTGACTAATAGTTAACGGTTTTTGATGAGCAGAAACATTTAAGTGTGACAAACATGCAAAAGAATAAGAAATTAGGAAGGGGGCAAATAGTTTTTCACACCACTGTAAATGAGCTACTGCTGAGCCACGACAGAGAGAGACGACAGACCTGAGAAACAAGCCAGGAGGTGGGCCTTTATTATATGAGGTCAAAATAGAAAAAAAAAAATCTGATTTTTAAGCCCTGGCTAATACAAACATGAAGAAAGGACACTAATAAATATTTTTTGACACACATCTGAGTAACTAAAATGTGAATTTTCCCCAAGAGGTCCTTTAAAAACATTTTGAAATTATTTCCCCCATGCAGTTTGTTTAAAGGGGCTACAAATGATCAGCACTATTACTGATTTGTCCTCAATGTGCATATGTATTTAGTAATACTATGTCCAGCCTAAGACATGGCCTGGTGTCCTAAATTCTTTTCTAAACTTTGGAAAGCAGTTCAACACTTTTGTCAAAACCACTTAAACCCAGGGGGAACAATTGCGAATTAGGACAGCGAGCAAATTTCTACCTAATAACCTTGAATTGTTTCCGCTAGAAGGACAGAGCACTTTTGTCAGCTCAATAAGCATTAATGTGTTGGAAAGAAATGCTGTTGGGATGGAGTGGGAGGTTAAAAAAATTATATATATATATATATATATATATATATATATATATATATATATATAAAAGAAGTTAGCAGCTAGAATGGAAAGAAGTCCAAGTTAGCTATGATCCCCTCAGTCCCCAGACCCATTTCAACATCTGGCCTAAGGAGAACGTTACAAATGAGAGAAAACTAAAATATGCAAAAAGGTTTGACAGATGAAAGCAAAGGGGGAAAAACATGTTTCGAGAATATCAGTCAAAACGGAAGACGTGTTATTTAACATTTAGACCATTTTATAACTTGGGACTGAAAGTAAAACGGTCATGCTGGTGCAAAATAAAATTTGCCTAAAAGTACTTTTGACTGCACAAAGAAGCAATGCAAATTAAAGTTTTTGAAAACTTTCCACTGAGTAGAAAGTGCAGTTATGTGGCACAGCTGATCGGGACATTATTGTATATCTATGTTACATGAGGTTTAATGTAGATACATCAAAAAGCCATGGGAACTCTAGGAATTGGACGGCAAATAGAAAGAACTGGTTAATGTCTCAGACTCCTCCTACATCAGTCAAAACAATGAAACTAATAAAGGTTAAGCCAAGCAAAGAGTAATGATTAAAGTTCTAGTATTATAAATTGATACAATTCTAGATAAAATCTCTAATACAGGTCCTTCTCAAAAAATTTACATATTGTGATAAAGTTCATTATTTTCTGTAATGTACTGATAAACATTAGACTTATATATTTTAGATTCATTACACACAAACTGAAGTAGTTGAAGCCTTTTATTGTTTTAATATTGATTGTGTCATACAGCTCATGAAAACCCAAAATCCCTATCTCAAAAAATTTGCATATTTCATCCGACAAATAAGTGTTTTTAATACAAAAAAAGTCAACCTTCAAATAATTATGTTCAGTTATGCACTCAATACTTGGTCGGGAATCCTTTTGCAGATTCTTGTGTCTCTCAACTTTCTCTTCACAATATCCCACAGATTCTCTATGGGGTTCAGGTCAGGAGAGTTGGCAGGCCAATTGAGCACAGTAATACCATGGTCAGTAAACCATTTACCAGTGGTTTTGGCGCTGTGAGCAGGTGCCAGGTCGTGCTGAAAAATGAAATCTTCATCTCCATAAAGCTTTTCAGCAGATGGAAGCATGAAGTGCTCCAAAATCTCCTGATAGCTAGCTGCATTGACCCTGCCCTTGATAAAACACAGTGGACCAACACCAGCAGCTGACATGGCACCCCAGACCATCACTGACTGTGGGTACGTGACACTGGACTTCAGGCATTTTGGCATTTCCCTCTCCCCAGTCTTCCTCCAGACTCTGGCACCTTGATTTCCGAATGACATGCAAAATTTGCAACCTGTAGCCCATTTCCTGCACACGCCTGATCACAGTGGCTCTGGATGTTTCTACTCTAGACTCAGTCCACTGCTTCCGCAGGTCCCCCAAGGTCTGGAATCAGTCCTTCTCCACAATCTTCCTCATGGCCCGGTCACCTCTTCTCGTTGTGCAGCATTTTCTGCCACACTTTTTCCTTCCCACAGACTTCCCACTGAGGTGCCTTGATACAGCACTCTGGGAACAGCCTATTCGTTCAGAAATTACTTTGTGTCTTACCCTCTTGCTTGAGGGTGTCAATGAGGCCTTCTGGACAGCAGTAAGGTCGGCAGTCTTACCCATGATTGTGGTTGAGTAATGAACCAGGCTGGGAGTTTTTAAAAGCCTCAGGAATCGTTTGCAGGTGTTTAGAGTTAATTAGTTGATTCAGATGATTAGGTTAATAGCTCGTTTAGAGAACCTTTTCATGATATGTTAATTTTTTGAGATCGGGATTTTGGGTTTTCATGAGCTGTATGCCACAATCATCAATATGAAAACAATAAAAGGCTTGAACTACTTCAGTTGTGTGTAATGAATCTAAAATATATGAAAGTCTAATGTTTATTTTCTGTAATGTACTGATAATGAACTTTATATATACACAGGTCCTTCTCAAAATTTGCATATTGTGATCTATATAAATATATAAAATACAAACACCAAACAAACTGGGTCATGCTTTTTCATTCTGCAAACTGTTTCAGTAAAATTATTTGCAGTTAATCCAATTGCTGATTTATCTGAAACACATTTAAGTGTAAATACTGTGGATGAATTGGAAATGTTAACATCTCTACTGAAAATTAATAAAGTAGCCATTACACACAATACATTAACAAATTTATTTTATCACAATCCCATCACACCTGACCAGAAAAAAAAAAAAAAAAAATTATATATGCAATACATTCTAGGATAAATTCTACAATTTACACAACAAAAACTACCACACAGAAAATGGCCAAGGGTGAACACGATTACATATTCAATAAAATGTACATTTTCTAGTAATATAAATAAGGACAGATGACATGGAGGCAATACAATGGACCCAAATAAGAATTACATGGTTAATCAATAAAGCAGGATCCTAAAATTCACCCACATCCACCCTCTTATCACGAAATCGGTTTCTGGCCTTGGTGCGAGCCTTGAATGCAGCAGCATTGTAGAAGTGCTAAAGGGAGGAGAGGAGAAAAATAAAGTTAACTGTATATAATTAAAAGCTCTCAAAACCAGATTACGCTAAAGTATTGTGGTAGGAGGTTCTGCTTTACCCTCTCCAATCGGGAACTCTTCATAGCTTTCAGAGCAGCAGAATCAATCAGCAGAGCTGGTCCCAGTCCAAACACATCCCTAATGAACTCATTTGCCTAGGAAAAGTTCAAAGTATTAGTAAATGTCAGTGTTTTCCCAGTCATCTAGGGCAAATTGCAAGAGAAGAATTCCTTAATACTGAAGCTGATTCACTGTGACTCATGACAAACTGCCCTTAACCCATTACTAGAGAATAGATCTGTCAAACTGCAGGTCACATTACTTACTCACAAGAGATGGAACTCAAGTAAACTCATGGAAGCAATGAAATACAAGATACATTGTTCTGGGTAAATAAAACAAACCTGCAGCTTTAGTTCCCTCATGTTCCTGTTTTGATGCCATTCTTGCACTACCCAGATGGCATGTAATGCATCATCTACAGCTTGTTTTTAAACATGCATCTTTCCAAAGACTTTAATAAAAAAATTAAAAAGATTTCTTTAGCAAGAGCCAAATCACTATATACGAATACTACACAAGTTACAAGGAGGACACAGTTCACATTCTCAATTCACCTATTGAAGAGAGCACTGCCTGCCGGTGTTAAGATTTTTTTTAACAGGTTGAATGTGACAGAGCTAGGAGAAATTTCAAGTCTCATAGAATAAGCTGTTACTATAGAAACAATAAGACATTAATAATTAGCTTTTGCTGTTTTCCTGGCAGTGAGCAATGCTATCAAGACAGTTATTAAAAATAAATACAACATCTTGACAAATGACATTGAATGTATAATTCTCAATTTGTATGCCAGGAGTCACCCACCCCCCCTTAAGAAAGTAAACATCAAAAGCACCACAAGATCTAAAGCATTCAAGCAGGGATTTGGCTTTTAAATACAAAGTCTCATACTATTTGAACAGTGAATTTTGGGACAACCATATTTCATACCTGCAGGTGGTAGTTCATGCCAGAGCCCACAAACTCTCGAAAAGCATCGTATGTCCTCTTCCTCACCCAGCTGTCAATGACCATGCGCTCTGTACCGAACCGGATCGTCTCCGTTTCGAACTCTCCATCCTGCGCTCATACAGAGGAGCACTATTAAGCCATCATTTTTCATTAGCTGCACAACTGCCTCCATAAAGCATCCTCTGCACCATTTCTCACCTGCACTGCTTTTAGCACATCCCTGAAGACAGACCTCTGCTTCCTCTTGTCATTCTTGGCACGGTGTTTATTGCAGTCTGTGGCCAGAGCGCTCAGTTTGCCACATAACTGCTCCCAGTCGTCGCAGTCAAATTCCTGGACGGTTTTATAGGTTAGCCAATTAAAACATTACTACCATCTCACGGCATGTTGCCTTTAAAGAGTGATCAAATCGAAACTCACTGCATCGACATCTCTAGCGAGCTCATACAGTAGCGCGATGGTCTCTCCGGCCGCAATGCGCATGTTGACGTCCTCGCTCTCCAGGAGTCGTGGCAGCTTGGCCAGATGTCTAAAACAGAACATCGAACATTGTCAGAGCACCAAAAGCCTTTCGCAAGACTGAAGTCCAGCACAATGGCAGAGCAACTTCCTCTTTTACCATAACTCAACTTCTCAAAGCCATTTTACCTTTTAAAAATAAGCAATTGCTAAATGCTTAGATCATGTCAGATATGTACTTGTGGATGATTGCTGTGATATGGCTTCCACTGCAGATTGTCAGCAGCAAAGCCCAGGAGAGCAGTGCATTGGTGTGGAGCTGAACAGTCTGAGGGTTCAGGGAGGGTTTGCTGCCGTCTTCGCGTACATACGAGCGGGTGAAAAGGCTCTCAAAACACTCCATGGTGGCATAAATGTCCTGAAGGGAAGAAGAGAAAAAAAAAAAAAAAAAAACGCATGGACATTAACTTTAGTCATAAAGCTAAAATGCTGAGTAAGCAAGTTAGAGGGGTTTCTTTGGGCTCGTATAGGAGAGGTTGTATCCTCTTAAAAAAAAAAAAAAAAAAAATTCCTACACAATTAGTTCAAGTCACAATTAGGGCTGCACAATATATCGAAAAATTACCGTTATCGCAATAATGGAATTCGCAATATCTGTATCGCAAAGAGTTGCGATAACTTAAATCGATAAGTGTATGGTTACACGTAAATAAAAAGTAATGTTTGCAAGTAATTCATATTGTGTTGGCAGGTTTATAGTAACAGCAAACCAGAAGTCAGAATATCTGCTGAGGGGTTTAAAGTCATTCATAGTGTTTTGAAGTCTAAATATTTTCAACTTCATTGACATACAGTATAGTTTCTTTTTAGCCTGAATTAGATTTAATTACATCAGACGAATATCTATTACCTGTTTATTTTAGTATGATCATTACATATATAAATGAAAAAAAAAAAAGCCAACAATGAAAAAAAATGCATTTCTCTAGGGAAATGTTATATCGCAAGAAATATCGTTATAGCAGTATTCAACAATATCGCATATTTTCCTAATATCATGCAGCCCTAGTCACAATCATTACTTGATCATGAATTCATTACTCAGCTGCAATACTGATCACAGTTTCTACAGTTTAACATGAACTACTACAGCAGAGAATCATCTTTGGTTTAAGGTTTGTATTTTATTTGAAACGCGTTTATCTAGTCAAAACCGGTCTGCTTTCTGCTGATTTGTAAAGATAAAATATTAGCTTGTTTTGTAAGCATTTTGCACATTATTGAAATTGTGGTCACTTTAGCCGACGTTAAAAGCGACAGCGTGGCTACAGCATAATTTTAATGTCTAACCCATTAGTGATCAGTTCTCGGATGAGCGATTATATTTTTAAAATGGAGGATTACCATTTGAGGTCAATTCCACCGATTCTGAACAGAAGGACGTTTTTAATTGGGCATGGGGAGAGTAATTGCAGCCTTTGCTGTCGATTCGTCTAAACATTTTCAAATACTGCTGTTAGTCACTGGCTTGTATTTAAAATAAAAGCACCATGTGGTCACTATTCAGACCAGAGAGGATTTTAAAACGCACCATACACCAGCAAAGGCCTGCAAGAGAGCGTCCCTTTTCTTACCAAATGTCTCCAGCTACAAGTCTAGACTTACAAGCTGCCTGAAGTTAAATAATTTACATAGATGTAACTGGAATGCACAAAGAATCAGCTGAAGAAGCCAAACTGGTTCATGCACAGAATGTTAGAATTGCTAAACTAGAGTACAGAGTATTTGTGTTTAAGTACTTCTTTTGATCTGCTTTCAAACTTAAAACCACTAGCTGACATCTGAATTATATAACCTGAAGGTGGTCAAGTAGCAATCAGTTGGAAAAGTAAACGTTTTGAGGTTTTCCCATTTCAGTTAAATCAGCCATGACCAGTGACCAGCCTCAGACATGCTCGATTCTGTGCTAACAAAATTAACATGCATGGACTTCTGTTTGGTACAACAGAAAAGTGGCCACCCTTTATAATACAAGATCATGAGTACAAATCAAGACTAGGGAGCAGACCGGCCATGCTTTTGGGGGAGGGTGACATACTTGTACTATTATTTCAGTTGTGCTTTACAGCGCCCCCTAACTGTACATGAGCAATAATAAATATGCTGCCTAGTCACATCTTGTACAAGGCATGTGATAAGACAACTAAAGATAAGGTGATTGCTATTGTCCCACCCTTAAACAGGAGCACTTTAAAATGAGAGTCCTGTAACCTGTAGTTACTTAATATACCATGGTTTATCATAAAGATCCAGTTGAATTTCCCATTAAAGAAAACTTGTACCAATGTGACATCATGACCGTGTTTAAATCTTACCAAGATATCATCTTCTGCTACCAGTGTACAGAGGCCCAGACTCGTCGCACACTGCACAGAGCAAAAAAAAATCGTTACAAAAAAGGCAAGCATTAGAAATGGAAATTAACAGATTAGAGATCTGATCTGCTACTTACAGCCTGTCTGGCCTGGATGTTTGCTGATCCATCAGTCAGGATGGTCTTAAATATAGGTTTGAGGGTCTTGAACACCTCCTCACTCTCAATTCCTGAACCCAACTGAATGCACAGGAGGCACGCCAGCGAGGCGGCTGCACGCTGCTCCTCTCCTTTACCTAAGCACAAGAAAGGCAAACAAATTCAGGTCCACTGCCAGCACTTGCCTATGCAAGATCAGCTTCAAAACGTCTGGTTTCAAACCTTTTTTTAAACAGCGTTCAATGCTGTCTGTGATGGTCATCCTCCTTTCCAAAATAAATTCATGCAGGATTTTGGTTGCCATTGCAGTCTTCAATCCATCGAGGGCACCTTGCCTGGTTTTAGCACTGGAAGAAAAACAAATGGTATTCAGAGCACTGAATCAATGCACCATTGAGACACGCAAGGAGGAAGAATAAACCATCTTTCACCACAAAAATAAATAAAATGTTGGACCAAGAAGTGTGACAAACCTTTTATCAACTGTGGAATCAATGTACACCTTCAGCTTGAACTCAAAATCATCTTGAGCTGCAACCTCAGCATCTCCCCCTGCCAGTGAGGGAAGGAAAAAATTTTCACAATTCTTTCATTCAATTTATCCTGGTAACAGAGAGCTTCATAGTAATATCAGCTGCACAGAGACTTAACACCCATGTCTTTATTCCCAAACCAACCTTCATCTGCCACACTCGTGGCGTCACTGAAGCTACTGCAATGGCTGAGCGTCTCGACAGAAGCGTCCTCGTCGCTGAAAGGCTGCACAGCTCTATGCTGTCCCCCTGGGACACCTGCAAAATGAACCAAGTTCCCACAATGGTTAAAAATTTTATTATTTTAAATCAACAAAATGACCACATGATCAGTAACAAGTGATAAGGCTGATAGACTGTTCTGTTCAAATGCAGAGTTGGAGAAGGGGGGGGGCGGGTGGCACTAGATTGGTCAGGTCAAGGGCACCATGACTGGTGTCAAACAGACTGTAGATAAAAGTTATATATTTTTTTTCCACTGCAATAACACACTAAAGTGTGTGCCAGACAAAACCAGACAGCGGTTAAGGAAAATAAAAGCGTTCACATGTAATAACAGTTCAACGTTAGTAAAGGAACAGATGGTGGTTTAGAGAACAGCAGCTTCTAGGTTTGATCCTGAGCTCGGGTTACTCTGTGTGGAGTTTATGGAGTTTCCACTGGGTTCACTGGTTCCCATTATAGTCCCAGTAACAAACCAGGAGCTTGAATGGTTATGCTGAATATTCCAAGGTGTTCTGTAACCAATATAATCTAGGCCAGGATAAAACTAAAATCAACCAGTTAATGAAAAATAAGTGAACGAACAGGGTAAGACCAGGACGAGGCCTCTAACACACACAGAGAGAGCGCGAGCTCTACAGGGGCCTGGCTTCCGGGAACACACTGGACTACGCGGGCTGAAAGCTAATCAGGCCAACACGTTGCTAGCTAATGTGTTCTTCACCCAAAGAACCGAGTGAAAAGGGGTTATGCGTCGAGTTTGACGGTATACAAATCAAATAGTGACCTACAACAAGAGCAAAATAACGTACATCATATTTACATGTTTGTTTTTTCTGGTGTTTTTACCTCGTAACCAGGGGCGTATTAGCAAGCAAGTTAGCAACCCATGTCTATATAATTTGCATTTTTTTATTTCGACGTAATTTTTTTGCAAATATCATCAATTTATCAACATCCAAAATATTCACAACACATTTTAAACGAAAACATGTACAATTCTTTTGTTTAAGCCTTACGAGCTAACAATTTGCCAACATGTCACTGAGATGCTGCGAGTCACATGGGTGTTGTAGTTCTATTGAACCTGCCGAAAGAAAAGTTTGAACTGTTATGGCGCCGCAAAAGAACTACAAACCCCATGAACAGACGCGGCGTTCAGGCACCACGCCAACAACAACCGGTCAATTCCAGAGTTCGCTTACCCTTGCTGTTCCTCTTCTTGGACTTGGGCATTGTTCTTGTAGAAATATACTAAATGTTTAACCTAAAATCACCCAATACACGACCAGTTTTTACTATAACGTCTTCTAAACTGACCGTCTTCCAATGGCACCGTGAACAGTAAAGAATTAAAAGCGATTCCGATGAAAGCCTGTGAACGAGAGCGATACATTTTCCCTGTAAAACTAGGGCTGCGTGACAACAGCGCCGGGAAATCCTTTTATACTGCTGACGCGTCACAGGGACGCGTTTCACGTGGCTTCGGATACCCGTCTGACCAATCAGGTGCAGACTGAAATGCCCCTAGACGCTCCTGCTCTAAAGTGATTGGACAGGCGCTGGGCACTCCGGCTGTTGTCAGGGCTACGGCCAAATAGAAATAAAGTTTTCAGGGCATTAATAAGAGTAACAGTCAAATTACAATAACAATTCGTTAGTCAATTACACTTAATTTTATTAATGTAGAAATGATGTACTTGTTATAAAGCACATCATTCACCACATTGTCTATACATATGTGTATCCTGTATACATGGTCTTGGGGGCCCCACAGCATATCCCAGGAGACTGAGGGCATGGATACTTCCTAGGCAGGGTGCCAATCCATCGCACACACACAAACACACACTACAGGCAATTTGGGAACACCAGTTAATTTAACTTGCATACCTTTGGACTGAGAGAGGAAACCCAGAGGAAACCCACCAAGCATGTAGACAACATGTAAACTCCATGCACACAAACCCGAGGCGGCAATCGAACCTGGACCCTGGAGGTGCAAGGCAACAGCGCTAACAAATAAGCCAGTGTGCCGCCTGTTATAAGCAGATAATAATTTCAATTGTTGAATGGAACACTCAGTCACTTACTCACTCACTCATCGTCTATACCGCTTTATCCTGCATTGGGGCCTATCCCAGGAGACTTTGGCATGTGGCGGGGTACACCCTGGACAGGGTGCCAATCGCAGGGCACACACATTCACATACTATTGTCAATTTGGGAACACCAGTTCGCCTAACCTGCATGTTTTTTGACTGAGGAAGGAAACCTGGATGAAACCCACCAAGCACGGGGAGAACATGCAAACTTGCCTGGCCAGGAATCGAACCCGGACCCTGAAGTTGCAAGGTGACAGCTAACAACTAAGCTATTGTATCGCCTGTTATAAGCACCTAATCATTTCAAATGATGAATGAAACACAAAAATCTATAACAAAATAAACCTAAATACTTTAATTTAAGCAAGGAGGCAGTGTGGACCCTTAGCACGAGAAAAAAAAAACATTTGTCAAGAGCTGCAGGTTAAAGGCCTAATGTGAAGTATTATTTATAGTTTTGCTTGCTGCTGTTGCCCAATGACGGAGATCCCAATTTTCACAACCCTTTGACCCATATCATTTTAAACAGCAAATACCAATCATTTAAAATAATATTTCACAAATGTAGCGCGGTGGTGTAGTGGTTAGCACTGTCGCCTTGCACCTCCAGGGTCTGGGTTCGATTCCCCGGCCAGGCTCGATTCCAGTCTCTGTGTGCATGGAGTTTGCATGTTCTCCCCGTGCTTGGTGGGTTTCCTCCGGGTACTCCGGTTTTCTCCCACAGTCCAAAGATATGCAGGTTAGGCTAATTGGCGTTCCTAAATTGCCCTTAGTGTGTGATTGGGTGTGTGTGTGCCCTGCGATGTATTGGCACCCTGTCCAGGGTGTACCCCGCCTAGTGCCCGAAGTCTCCTGGGATAGGCTCCAGGTCCCCCGCGACCCTGAACACAGGATTAAGCGGTACAGAAAATGAATGAATGAATTTCACAAATGTTCATACACCATTAAGACAAAGGATATATATATTTTTTTACAGACGGTGTAATAATTTGTGCTTGTACCAAAAACAGAGACTTAAACATTATATTTATTCTCTCACTCTCACACACACACACACACACTGTACCGCTTATTCTGTACAGGATCTTAGGGGACTAGAGGCAGTAGGGTGAGGTACACCCTGAAACAAGCACGCACACACTACAGGCAATTTGTAAATGCCAATTAGCCTACTGTACATGTCTTTAGATTGTGGGAGGGAACCAAATTACCAGGGAAACCCACCAAGCACAGGGAGAACAGACCCGACACAGGACTCAAATCTTCAACACTAGAGGTGCGAGGCCACAGAGCTCACCACTTCTACACCATGCCACCTTAAGTTATATCTACTTAAATTCAATGAAAATTACATATAATAAATGATGTTGCTGACTTTTTGTTTTTTACTCATGTACGGTTTACATTAATTATTATATAAATCAAATACACTTGAAAAATTAAAGGGCAAAGTTTGATAATGTAGACTAAAAATAGATGAGATACTACATACTGTATATATAGTACTACTATAATTACTATATATAATATTTCTCATAGCATCCGATTGAATTAAAAATGCTTTCTGGGTGAAAAAGATTAGAACATACATCTTTGTTACATATTATGTCCAGTATATGCAATTGTTGTTTTAATGTAGGTTTTTGTAAGATGTTTGTTTAGCATCTTTGTACGGAGTCATGTTGTAACAGTTAGAGGTAAGGCTGTAATGTAAAGTTTACAGACACAGGAGAGTCAGGACGGATGGCTTATCACCTAAGTGATAATAGGAACTAACCTGCTTCAATGGCTACAGTCATGTGTAAAAATTTAGTGCCCCGTCTTTTAATTCTAAGCTTTGTGTGTAAAAACACTGTGCCATTATTTATTTATTAGCAATGAAGCCAAAAAGAAAAAAATATCATTTGAGCAACACTAAATACCCCCCAAATTAATAGCTTGCAGATCCACTTTTAGCAGCAATATCTTGAACTTTGGGCATTCGGCTATGCACAGCTCTCTTAAGGTCCCACCACAGTATTTCAGTTGGGTTAAAGTCTAGACTTTAACTAGGCCATTCCAAAACCGGATTCTTTTATTTTTTAAGCCACTCTGATGTAGATTTACTAGCTGTCAGACAGATGGCCTCACATTTACCTCTAAAATACCTTGATATACAGAGAAATTCATGGTTGACTCAAAGACTACAAGGTGCTGCGGCTGCAAAACCAAGCAAGCAAGACCGCAGGTAAGAGGTGTTTTTGCTGAAATGCTGTTTCTAAATGCCGTTACTAAACATGGAGCTGGGCCTTAAGGCCAAACAACTCCATTTGGTCTTATCTGTCCATAGAACATTCTACCAGAAGCCTTGTGAGTTGTTGTTTGATGCAGTTTAGACTTTTAGACAGAAAAGGCCTTCTCCTGGCAACCCTTTCTTACAAACCACACTGTACTTGTTCTTGCATTTTTCGTATTTCTTTGAACATTATGTGGTCTGACATTGGGGTGAATGAGCTGGGACATCCACTCCTGGGATGATTGGCAAATGTCTTGAATGCTTTTCACTTGTGAATAATCATCCTCCCCTCACCATGTTGAACTCTACATTTTTTTGGAAATGGTTTTATAACTCTTTCCAGATTGATGTGCAACAACAACTGCTTCTCTAAGACCATTGCTTATGTCCTTGGCATTGTGTTAACACACCTGAATGCTCCAGATCAGCAAACTGCCAAAACTTATGCTTTTATAGAGATCTGCACACCTGCTGGTGATCAATTAATCAAGGTAGCAACTCACCCTCTTAAATCCTGTGCAATTAGTAAGGGGTACATAGTATTGCCCACATGTTTTTTCTTTTTGCCTTTCAT